>PVJH01002097.1:12270-134903 GCA_004026705.1 Nesogale talazaci | reverse complement strand
TTCATAGCGATCCTATGTTCAACAGAATGAAACATTGCCCGGTTCTGGGCCATCTTCACAATTAATGCCATGTTTGAGCGCATTGTTGTAGCCACTGTGTCATCCAACTCATTAAAAACTCTTTTGCCCTGCCCTTCTACATTTCCCTGCCCTTCTACATTACCGAACATGATGACCTTTTCTAGGGACTCAAAATACGCAAGCTGAAGTCTTGCCATCTTGTGATTGTGAGAATGGAGTTTTCACATGGGGGATTAACATGATCGTGGGAGTCTGAGTTTGAGAAACTTGAAGAAACAGAACCTCTGGCAACTCCGGACTGGCTAATCCCCATCTTTTACATGGAATTAACCTGTATGCTAGGGTAATGTGTTAGCTTCCTATTGCTGCTATAACAGAAATAGCGGGAGTGGGTGCCCTTAAACAACAGACATTTATTGGTTCGTAGTGCTGGAGCCTAGAATCAGAGTGTGGTTCTTCTAGGAAGAGGCTGTTCTGTCTATTTCAACTCCTAGTAGGTGGCAATCCCTAGATTTCTTGAGTATGCAGAGTCTCTGCCTCTAACGTCATTGGACGGCATCTGTCCTCCCCTTTTGTGCTGGCTTATTTCTGTGTCTTGGCAGCTCCTTATAATTCAGAAGTGATTCGGTTTAATCTATATTGATATGGCCTCATTAACACACCAAAGAAAATTTTATTTCCAAATGGGATTATGCCCACAAGTGTAGGGATCAGAACATCAGTGCATACTTTGGGGTAACGGTGGAGTCCATAACAGTTATTGCAACCTGATTCTAATCATCACACAACAGTGCTGATGGCCTGATAAGAAATGAAGAGTGGATTGGCAATGCCAATGCACAGTCTATACTCAGAGACCAAAAGGACCTGAAAGGGGGCATCAAGTCAGGAAACCAAAGAAACAAAAGCAAGCAAGTAGTACTGGCCTCCAGCACAAGATGGAACTGGCAGCTGATAACGAATGAAAAAGAGAACCTGGTGGACTCTGTAGAAACTAGGACTGATGCTATTGGACGGTAGTTGGGTTTTGTGTCAACTTGGCTGGACCAAGATCCTCAGTGCTTTGAGAGCAGAAGCCTTGTCATCCCCACAATGTGACCTAACATAATGCAATCAACTCCATGATGAGATCTGCTATGAGCAGCCAAGCAGTTGTAAGAAGATTAAGGTGGAGTCCAACCCATTTACTGTTACAATTGAAGGAGCTATCCTTGGGAGGTATGGCCTATTTCTTGTCAAAGGGATGCTGTGGGAAAGCTTGCTTGCTTCTTGTGAGATCTGTATCTTCCATCTACCCATAGGCCAGTTCTTTGGACTTGACCCAGTGACCTGCCAGATTGCTTGCCTACCATAGGCATCTTCAGTGGTTTGCCATATAACCTAGCCACCTTGGATTCATTCACCTCTGCAAACACCAGTCTGTGCCCTTCTTGTCTATCTTAAGTTCATCAGGTCCTATAGTTAATGAATAAGACAAAGACCCCAGCCTAAAAGCTGACCCATGGGCTTGATGCCTGCCCAAACTTGGACTTGACTATTTCTACAATTGTATACAGCATTTTCTTGATATAAATTTCTTTTTATATATGCATATAGAAGTGTCACTGATTTTTCTTTTTTTTTTTTGGCGGGGGGGCATCACTGCTCTCCGGCGATGGGAGTAGGAGGCCCAGCCCCACTGCTGGAATTGAACCTCCGTCCCAGTGGGCCACAGTCCCACGCACAACCACTACGCCACCGGGGCTCAGCCAGAAGTGTCACTGATTTTGCTTGCCTAGAAAACCCAGCCTAACACATGCTGCGTGATGAATTACTTGCATCGGAGCTTCCTTTTGATGCCTGTCATCCTACCATGTAGTGTCATTATTTACTCGTTCCCTTTACAGTCCAGAGCCCTGGTGGCATAGTGGTTACACATTGGGCTGCTAACTACAAGGTAGATAGTTCAAAGCCACCTCGCTGCTCCTAGGGAGAAAGATAGGGTTTTTAACTCCCCTAATGTGTTTCAGTCTCGGAAACCCAGAGAGGCAGTTCTACCCTGTATGAGTTGAAATCGACTCGGTGGCAGTGACATCTTTCCATTTCCACTCCTCCTGTCCCTCATTCATGCCTATAATTGTTAGAAGACAGACTTGCCATGAGATGTGCCTTTGGATGAAGATACCACAGATATTGCTATTGACAAGGACCCAGGGGATGCTAACAGTTACTAAACGCTATGAAGAGTCAGCCTCTTATCACACTATTGTGGTACTGACTTCATACTTTACAAACAAAAAGTGCCATTTGTCCTTCACAATGATTCTTCAATCCATGCCTTGATTCCTTTGTTCATTCTTTTTTTTCCCCCATTGGCTAAGTCCCAACTATAGTAGGCACTGTGGTGGTCAAGTAAACACAGATGATTTGAACCATGGTCTCTCGATCTAAGCCAAGGTAACACAGAAATCAAGCAACTATCAGGGAGCTATTTTCTATGTTTAAAAAGAAAGAGAAAATTATGAGACTGATTTAAATGATAAAGGTAGGAGGGGGAAAATGTTAGCTGATTTGGGTAAGCAATTCATAGACAGGAAATCCCTGATGACTAACAAAAGATGAAAAGATAGCAAATCCCTAAGGCTTATCTGAGAAATGCAAATTAAAACTGAATCACTTCACACTCTAGACATTGGCAGACCTTCCAACATGGGATAAGACTGAGTGTGACTGCTGATGTGGGTCATGGGAACACTGCTGCCCTGCCACTGAGACTAACACATGATTGAATCATTCTGAGAATTCCCTGGTACTGAGAGAAAGTCTATAAACTTTATGACCAGGAAATATCCCAGGTCTTCTCCCCAGTGAAACTCTTGTACAGACCCATGAGAAGACATGATTGAGAATGTCCATTACAACTTTGTTTGCAGTACCAGAAATCTGGAGACAACCAGGCTGTCCCTCACAGGGGAATGGAGACATATGATGGTGGTAGATAGATAAGATGGTAATTGAGCTAGATGATGGTATCAGATGCAGATGATAGAAGATAAATATGTATAATGGTGGCAGATAAACAAGATGGCAGTAGGTATGTATGATGGCAGTTGAGCTCTATGATGTCAATACACACATTAGATACATATGATGGGGGTGGATAAATGCTATAGAAAATTGTGCAGCCATCTGAAACAGTGGGCCAAATTTACATGCAGCACATGGTGAGATCTTAAAAGCATAGTGTTGAGTAAAACAGGAATGAGATAAACTAGGATAAAGCTAAAGAGATAAAACTAAAATGCATACATTGCAAAAATGTGCCACCCTCATTTAAATAAAACATTCTATAAATGAGCAAAACAAAATATTCTATACCTATGTGAACACCTAAGCCTTAATCCTACAATCCTATGAATACATTCCAGCACCTATAAAAATTTGTAAGCCAGCCACTTCATGCTTTTATCTGGCCCATTTTGGATATCCACTTTCTATACTGCCCATTTACATCAACCCAGTGCTCTGAAGAGACCATCATACTATTTGATGTGAAGAATCTTCAATCCAGGTGGAACCTTGTGAATCTACATCCGTAAGCAAAGTCAACTCACAACAGGCCTTTCATGCAGCAATATGCACAAGTTCACAGGCTCAAAAACCTTCTCTTCATTTGGTCAGGTTCTGATCAACTCAATGTGGGATGCCTCACTTAGCTTCATCAGGGTGCCCATTGGTCTCATTTTCTTTTCTTTTCTTTTTTTTGTTTCTTGTTTTTTTTGGGGGGGGCATTACTGCCCTCTGGTGGTGGGAGTAGGAGGCCCAGCCTTTGCTTCGTGGAGCTGGAATTGAACCTCCATCCCAGTGGGCCGCAGTCCCACGCACAACTACTATACCACCGGGGCTCAGCCCCTGGTCTCATTTTCTTTAGACGATGACCCCATCACAAATTCTCAAAAACCCTAGCCCCCTTGTGCTAGATCATGAACTTCAGATCAGTCAACCCTCTCATCTTCTCCTCTAGTTCCTGTAAACCAGTTTCATGGGTATCAGTAATCAGACTCAACCTATTTCTCTATTGCTGCTTTTCTTCCACTCAACAAGTGGGTCCAGGTAGTCACCTAGCAAGTATCTTAGGCTGCCACAGACTCCTCTGATGTTCAGTCTACATGGTTTCAGATTTTTTTTCCAGTTTCTGACAAAAACCACTAGTTCAAACTTCAAAAATCCAAAGAGTTCCTTTTACTTCAATCTATCTACAATCCCCTAGGCAGTTCTCTTGGAATGCAAATATCCTGAGTATTTCAAAGCACTGGGTGGGGCTTATCTTTTCAGAGCCTTTTGGTAGGCATGTCCTACACTCACTTAAAGATCAAAATTTAATGATCCAGGTATGTGGGCTTACAAGCTCTCTATTTTCATACTTCCCAATAATCAGCTCTATAAGTCCTTATGTCAACAATAATAATAAGAAGATATCCATATAAACAATGTGGAATCAGATACTAAACTCCGTACTTAAAACAGCCAAGTTCAATCCTTACCTTAATCCTTATCTGAACTATTCTATTGATACAAAATATGGCATTAGGCCTCTGACAGCATCTAACTAAAACCAGTATTTCTCTCAGCCTTTTTGACTTTCTGTCAGCCATTTTCACCAAGGGGAAATTTTGTACCTTGAGCTCAAAATACATATTAATCACATTCATTTTCACCGTTTCACACAGAAATAACCAAAGACTAGAAGTAAACAAAATAATCGTAATTTTAACTTCCAATATTCTTTCCTGAAAACAGCCCACTAAACCACATGGACCTATCTGACCTCTGGCTAGCCAAAGAAGAAAAACTACCATGAGAGAGAGGTCAAACAAACAGCCAGTCTTTATGATTTGTTTCTCTAGCACCCCACTCATGGTACCATATTTTGTTAGTCCAGATGGACTAGAGAAACAAATCCAGGAAGAGTCATATGTATATAGGAAAGAGCTTTATATACAAGATCAATTGAATATTGAGAAAACATCCCAGTCCAGTCCAGATCAAGTCCATAAATACAATATTAATTCATATGTCTGATATCAATCTATAATTTCCTCTTCAGTCTGATGAAACACATGTAATAATGGGGAATGCAGGAAAATCATAGGCCAGTGGGTGGAAAGTCTTGTGGATCCAGTGGCAGTAGAAGCATCTCAGTGCTGACAGGGGTCTCCACATGGGTCCTTTAGCTCCAGGGCTCTAGCATAGCTCCAGGTGTCTTGTCAGCAAGCATGTCTCATTGGGAATGAGTGTATGCCACTTCCAGCAAGCTATTTATCTTGTTAGTGGCTCCAAATGAGGTGATCAAGCTTTGATCTGAATGAGTGGCTAACCTCCATCCATTCACTCTTAAATCTCAAATTGGCTACAGATTACCATATATACTTGTGCATAAGCTCAGGCACCTAATTTTACCACAAAAAAACTGAAGGACTTTTCCAGTATAAAAAAATGTGCTGGGCTGAGCCCCGGTGGCGTAGTGGTTGTGCACGGAACTGCGGCCCACTGGGATGGAGGTTCGATTCCAGCTCCACGGAGCAAAGGCTGGGCCTCCTACTCCCACCACCTGAGGGCAGTGATGCCTAAAAAAAAAAAAAAAAAAAAAAAAAAAAAACGTGCTGAGCACCATCAGCTGATGGTGCCTGGCTATCAAAAGATGTAGCATCTGGGGTCTTAAAGGCTTGAAAATAAACAAGCAGCTATCTAGCTCAGAAGCAACAAAGCCCACATGGAAGAAGCACACTAGCTTGTGGGATCATGAGGTATCAAAGGGATTGGATATCAGGCTTCAAGAACTAAAAAGCATAACATTGCATGCTCACTTTCCTGACATGATCGCTGAAGACAAATGTGTGCATAAGCTAATGTGGTGAAGAAAGCTGATGGAGCCCGGCTACCAAAAGATATAGTGTCTGGGGTCTTAAAGGCCTGAGTAAACAAGCGGCCATTCAGCTCAGAAGCAATAAAGCCCACACGGAAGAAGCACACCAGCCTGTGTGATCATGAGGCGGTGTCAAGCATCAATGAGCTAAAAGTATATTATTATTAATGAGGAGGAGTACAGATTGGGGACTCAAAGCCCATCAATAGGTGAGGTGACATCCTCTTGCAGAGGGGTTACAAGGAAGAGACGAGCCAGTTAAGATACAGGGTAGGAGCTATGAAATATGCAACATTCCTCTAGTTCCCATGCTGCCTCCCACCCACTATCATGACCCCAATTCTACCACATAAATCCAGGTAGACCAGGAGATGTACAGTGAAGTTGGAAACATGGGAAATTTAGGATAGATGATTCATCAAGACTAGTAATAGGAGTGGTAATACCAGGAGGGTTGAGGGATGGAGGAACAGAAAGGGAGAACCAACTTCAGGGATCTACACGTAGTCTCATCTCTGGGACACGGACAACAGGGAAGCGAGTCTTGGGACACATTGTACAGTGTACAGTATGAAAAAAATAGCAATTTGTAAATTACTAAAGGTTCAAGGCGAAGGGGGGAGGAAGGGTAATATAGGGAGCTGATACTGGGGGCCTGGAAGGAGGGAGGATGTTTTGAGAGTGATGATGGCAATGGGTGTGTAAATGTGGCCTGCATACAACTGATGTTGGTTTGGATTGTGATGGGAGTTGTATGGGCCCCCAATAAAATGATTCATTAAAAAAAGGGGGGGAAGGGGATAGGGGAGCTTTTTTTTTTTTAAGAGGAGCTTGTACCAAGAGCTCAAGTGGAAAATGTTTGGAAATCTATGTGGCAGCATGTGTGCAAATGTGCTTGATACAAATGATGTACTGAATGTTGTAGTAGCTGTAAGAGCCCCCAATAAAATTATTTTAAAAATGTGCTGGAAAACTTGGCTTATACTCAAGTATATATGGTATGCAACTCCCACATTCACTTTCAGCAAGCAAGCTTTTGCCATCTGCATGCCACAGGTTATTAATAAACTGTCCTTCAGTTCTGAAGCCATGTTCTTCCTATAATCCAGTTTCTCCAGTTATTTGCTCAGAAAATGGATTGAGTAAGTATGGTGAAAGGATATAATACTGCTACACACCTTTCTTGATTTTAAATCATTTCATATCCTATATTTGGTGCAAAGGACTGCCTCTTGGTCTATGCACAGGTTTCACATGAACAAAGTTAAGTGTTCTGAAATCTCCATTCGCTTTCAATGTTATCCATGGTTAGTTACAAGCCACACGGCTGAAAAACTTTGCATATTCAATAAAACACAAGCAAGTATCTTTCTGACATTCTCTTTTTTCAACTAAGATTTACCTGACACTAGCGTTTATTTTCCTCTTTACATATCTTTTTCAGAGTCCAGTTTGAACTTCTGAGAGCTTCCCATCCATGTGTCAGTGCTACTATTTCTAATCACCTTCAGCAATTGCTGTTCCGTTCTCATCTAATCCATTGGCCCGCTATCTTCCAATCTTAATGGAAAGTGCATCAAAAGCATCATGGGGAAATTCCATTTTCATTTCATTCCATTTTTCCATGAACATTTGGAATCATCTTTGTACGTGAGTGAACAACTTCAACACTGCAACCATTTATTGAAACATTTCAATTGATAGTCCATCAATTCCTGGGCGCTTGTTTTTCACCAAGGCTTTCAGTGCAGCTTGAACTTCTTTCTTAAATACCATCAGATCTAGATCATGCACTAATCTGAATACAATTGAACATCAGCAATTCTTTTGGGGGAAGTGGATTCCATATTTTTTTGATGGGATATGCCTTTCAATATTTTGAGAATAAAATATTTTTTATTATTATTACTTTTATTGGGTGTTCCTACATCTCTTATCACAATTCATACATTCATCCATTGTGTCACGCATATTTGCACATATGCTTCCATCATCATTTTCAAAGCATTTTCTTTCTACTTGAGCCCTTGATATCAGTTTCTCATTTTTTCCCCTTCCTTCCCCACCCACCCTCCCTCATGAACACTTGATAAGTTATAGAGCATTACTTTCATATATTACACGGTCCTCTGTTGCCCTTCACCCACTTTTCCAATGTTCGATCCTCTGGGTGGGGGTTATATGTCGATCCTAGTGATTGATTCCCCCTTTCTGTCCCCACATTCTCCTAGTTCTCTAGGTATCTCTATTCTCATTGTTGGCCGGGAGGGGTTTATCTATTCTGGATTCCCTGTGTTTCAGACTCTTATCTATAGCACTGTGCATGTTCTGGTCTAACTGAGGCCATGATAGTGGGGAAAAGGAAGCATTAAAGAACTAGAGGAAAGTTGTGCGCTTCATCAGTGCTATACTGCACCCTGACTGGCTCATCTCTTCCTTGTGACCCTTCCGTGATGGTTATCCAATCGTCTACAGATGGACTTTGGGTCTCCGTTCCACACCCACCCACCCCTCCCCATTCACATTGGGTATGATTTTGTTCTAGGTATTAGATACCTGATACCTGATCCCACCTACTTCTCATGATCACACAGGCTAGTGTGCTTCTTCCATGTGGGTTTTGTTGCTTCTCAGCTAGATGGCTGCTTGTTTATCTTCAAAACTTTATGACCCCAGACACTATATCTTTTCATAACCGTGCACTATCAATTTTCTTCACCACATTTGCTTATGCACTCATTTTGTCTTCAGCAATCATATCAGGAAGGTGAGCTTCACAGAATGCCAGATTATTAGACAAAGAGTTCTTGTGTTGAGGGAGTACTTGAGTCGAGGCCCAATGTCCATCTGTTATCTTAATTATTAACACATAGATATAAGTACATAGATCTATTCCCCTCTCATTATATGAAAATATATTTATAGGTGTACATGCCTGTGTCTAGACCTCTATACATGTCCTTTGTCTCCTGGTTCTTTCCTCTATTTCCTTTCACTTTCCTCTTGTCCCACCATCATCTTTAGCCTTCATTCAGGCCTAGAAATTCCTGGATCCTACACTGCCCCACTAGGCATCCCATGCCCTACTCTCCATTGAACTTATTGTTCCCTTATCCCTGGACTGGTTTCCTGCTCTCCCTTTCTTTCTCCCACCTCCCCCCTCCCACCTCTGCCCATAGAACCATCAGTCCTGTTCTTTTCATCTCTGAATTGTTTATCCCACTTATCTTATCTAGATAGACATGTAGAGAAATTAATAAGTGCAAAAACCAGGCAAAACCAGACAACAAAGGAAGTAAAAAACAACTAAAAAAGACCAAAGCAAAATAACAACAAAAAGCAAGCCACTAACAAAAATGGAAAAAGTCTATAAATAGTTTCAGGTCTGTCTGTTAACCTCTAGGAGTGCTTTCCAGGGAATTCATCACTTTGCTCCCCTTTCTGCTCTGCTGCATGCCCTTAGTGTTTTGTCCCAGTGTGATGGGCTCAGATTGGGCATGATTCCCACACTGTCTTCAGTGTTGTCTCCTGTAGCGCTATGGTTCAGTGAGGGGAGTTTATAGGTCATGGTTGAGCCGGCCCTATGGTCCTCTCTGCACTGTCTGCTCTGAGCAGAAATATCGTCCGGGAGCTTCGTGGGCTAGGAGGTGTACCCTTCACTCTGCATCTCTCTTCCTTTCTCCTGTGTTCTCTAATCAGACGTGCCCCTCTCCCCAAGCTATAGCTTCAGTATTTTTCCCAAGGTGCATACTTCTGGGGAAGGAGACTGTGTTCACATAGTTGGAACTGGATCCGGCCCCACAGACCTCTCTATTGGTTTCCTGATACATGCTGGAATGATGTATTCACATCTTGGCACATCTGGCTGAAGCCTGGTCTCTCCCTCTCCTGTGGAGACATAAACAATATTCTGCCCTAGGGTAGGTTAGTATCCTGCTCCGCCCCCCCTCCCCAATCATGTACTTTTTTCCATTTTCTTTCCCCCTCCTATTTAATTGGCTTCCCTATGTATCCCTGAATTGGATTTGGCCCCTGCTATAGTACCTAGACCTCACCCTAGGAATGTATGTATATAGTAGCTTTTACCCTGTGCCCCATTTTTTTAAGCTTACTTCAGTGGACTCGTGTTGTACTTGTCCTTTGGTGCTTGGCTTACTTTACTTAGCATGATTTCCTCCAGTTCTTCCCATGTGCATAGAATCTTTTAATACTGCAATTCAAGGCTTGATTTTTTTTCTTCAGTTCTTTCGTCTTGAGAAATGTTGAGTGTGCTCTTCCTTTTTGATTGTCTAATTCCAGGTCTTGTCATATTTCATTATTATACTGTGCTTGGTTTTCTTGGGTCACCCTTTGAAATCTTCTGTTCAGCTCTTTTACATCATTATTTCTTCCCTTCTCTTTGGTCTCTCTAGAGCAAGTGTTGTCCATTTGGGTTTTTTCTTTTCTTGGGGGAGGGCATCACTGGGGTCTTTTCTTTCTCTCTTTTAAATGATCACTTGCTTCTTCATGTATGATGTCTTTTGATGTCATCCCACAACCTAGCTGGTCACTAGCATTAACTATGTCAAGCCTAATTTTGAGATGGCCCCTAAATTCAGGTAATGTATATTCTAGGTCTTACTTGGCTCTCATGAACTTGCTTGCTTTTGCTTCAACCTGAACTTGCATATGAATGAGCAATTGAGGGCTGTTCCACAGTTAGCCCTGACCTTTTGGCTGATGATAGAGAGCTTCTCCATTGCCTTTCTATAGATACACTTCATTTGACTCTTGCATATTCCATCTAGAGAGGCTCACATAATACAGCTTCAATTTATGCTGTTTAAACAAGTCATTATTTCTGATCAATAAGTTGTTAGTATTGCAAAATTCTATCATGTAATCTCTGGTGTAATTTCTAGAACTGCAACTATTTATTTTCCAACTACTGGTCCTTCTTTGTTTCCAATTTTTATATTCTAACCACCAGTAATTACCAATATCTCTTAATTGCATGCTTGATCAATTTCAGACTGCAGAATTTGGTAAAAACCTTCAATTTCCTCATCTTTAGTATTAGTGGTTGGTGCATTATTTGAATAGCAATCACGTTGACTGGTCTTTCTAGGAGTTATCTGGATATCATCCTATCAGTGACAGTGTTGTACTTCAGAATATATCTCTTTAACAATGATGGTAACATTACTCTTTAACTTGTCATTCCTGACTGTGGCAGTCATGTGCTTATGTTAATTTCATGATTGAGATGTAGGGGTGGCGTCTAGCCTATTAATATGAAGATAGCCATTGAGTAGCCAATGAGGCCTCCGTGTGGGCATGGCTTTCTCCTGAGACTTCTGGGAAATCTCGCGATACTTCCCTCATGGAGATGAGAAGCTATCTCCCCAGTTGTTGGGAGTTAGTCTCAGAGATGATGAATTACGGACAAGACAAGATGCAGCATGCGAGGAGCTGGAGGAGAAGCCACACAGCCTTACCCTGATGGAACCAGACCTCTGAAGCTGGAGAAGCCACATGGAGACAGCGATGAATTGCTTCTACCACCACTGGATGCTATTGATGGACCCTGAACCTTGGGAGAGAGGAGCCATGAGGGGACCCCTGCCAGCGTCACGACTCTGCACCCACTGGCCTGTGACTTTGTGATTCAGAAGGAGATGTTATAGACTGGTATCGGGCACATGGGCTAATATCGGACTTATGACTTTGAACTGGACTGGGTTGGGATGCTTTCTTAATGTCCTATTTCTCTTATATATAAACCATACCCTTATATCCATATGTGTGTCTATAGATTTGTTTCTCTGGTTTACCCGGACTAACAAACTGACATAGTAAAACTGACATTGACCTATTCAAAATGGCCAGTGCTCATTCATTTCCACTCATGAATATCTAGGATATCAATCTTTATGTGTTCAATTTCATTTTTGATGACTTGCAAACTTTTCTAGATTCATATATTCAGTGTTCCAATTATTAATGGCAGTTTGCAGCTGCTTCTTCTCACTTTGCCACCTAGTCAAATGAATGTCCTGGAAAGCTTGCTTCCATCCATGTCATTAAAGTTGATCCTACTTTGAAGAGGACGCTCTTCCCCCGTCGTATTTTGAGTGCCTTTCCACCTGAGGGGTCCAACTTTCAGCACTACATCAGACAATGTTTCACTGCTATTCCTAAGGTTTTCAGTGCCTAGTTTTCAAAAGAGGAATGCCTCTTCCTTCTTCCTAGTCTTTCTTGGTCCAGAAGTTCTGATGAAAAGTGTCTATCATGATGCTGTTGGAGAAGTTTCACATTCTATTGGAACACCCATCTTTGGCATGGGCATGAATAGAGATCCCTTTCAGTCAATTGGCCAGCTGTCTTCAAGTCCTGTGGGCATACCCTCCTGGTATTTGAAATACCAGTGGCATAGCTTCCAGCATCACAGTAACATGCAAGAACAAACTGACGGAGGAGTGGCGGTTATGTTCATGTGATGTTAAATTACTATTAGAAACTTAAAGTACCCATATATATGAATCACCATAAACCAGAATGAACGGGACAGCAAGTGGTTTGGTTTGGTTTTTGTCAAGGTGCAGATAGGGGCAGTGACCTTGTCCCCTAAGGAAGTGGCCCCTCCACTCTCCTGAGAGCAACAGAGATTAGCTGAGCAGGGTTCTGGTGCAGGTAGGGGGAGGTGAGTAGGCACAGGGCGAGTGGAAGGAGCTGCACATTGGACCAGGAGACGGGGTGGCTGTGGTGCTCTTCGCTCAGAGCAGCCGCAGACGGGAGCGGGCCTGAGCAGAGATTCACCACAGTCTCGGCTTGGGTCTTGCTGGCAGACAAGGTCAGCCGCTTCCATGCCAGCCCTAATAAAGAGAGACATGGGGGGGGGGGAGCTTCATGATTCATGGGCGTCCCTAGAGATATACGCAGGGCTACATGCCTAGTTAAGTGCCAGCCTTGCGAGTAGATTTCCAACGCGATCCCATTGAATGGGGACATGAAGACACAGTGCCGAACGCCAGCAGCAGCAGGGAAGGCACCTCAGCAGGGGCCCCACTGGCCCCTGGTCCTTGGGGCCACACTTCTAGCAAGACTCCAGCAGTTCGAAGCCTGGAAACAGTTGATCTCAAGTCACACCAGCCATGCCCCAACCGCCTTTGGCATTCATTCACCTGCTGATGCGGGAACGCAGAGCCAGGTTGACCGCATGCCTGGGACTCTCTGGGCTAAACAGAGGGTGGCCAGGTCTCCCTCTTCCCCCGCCTGACCTCAGCCGAACTGCGTGCTTCTAATGGCCAAGGGCGTGGAGAGACGCCAAGCAGCGGCGGGTCACAGAGGTTAAGTGTTGTCATAAGTCTCTCCCCTGGAGCACCGAGCCCCAGCGCCCGCCCCTCTGCGTGGAAGGAATGCAGTCCCATTCTCCTGGGAACACAGAACACATAGAAGCTCCTTCCTGCTTTTGTGGTGGGGAAATGAGGTTTTTGCCCTTTCCCCTCCCCCACTTGGGGTTTTGTTATGCAATTCCTTAAAATATGCCGCGGATGCAGATATGCATATAGGGATGTTGAAATGATGACTTTCTCATGGAAACCATCTAATTATGCCCTATCTGTGCCCTTTTTATTTTCTTTTTCAAATTGCCTTTCACACTGTTCCAAGAAGGGTGTGTGTGTGTGTGTTGTGTGTCTGGGTTTTGTTTTTGTTTTAGGGTGTGTGGTTTTAGTTAATCTCCCAGTCTGGTTCAATAGATAGCAAACATGCAGAAAAAGAAGGGGGGGGGATTCAAAAAGTATATGGTTGTGATTTAACAAGATAATTAGCAGCTGCACTTTATAACAAAATCTGAGGCAATTATCACTTCACGAGGACCCCGAGGAATCCCAGCTGCCAACATCCTGCTTCTCTGCCAAAGGGAATGACATCATAACTGCTCCAGACAACAGGGAGGTGATTTCTGGTCACTGTGATGTCACTTGCTCCCACAGACAGTCCCAGACAGCTGCAAGACAGGTGGCCGCTTCTCAGGACGTGAGGGAGGTCAAGGGGCCAGAAAGGACATCTCGAGAATGACAGGACCAAATCTCACCCCTTCCCGAAGCTGCTGGACCACCAGCAGGAAACAAGTTTCCTTACGTTCTGCCCTCAAGACATTTGGGCACCTGCGTCTTTGTGTTTTTAACTGCAATAAATAAAAGACAAAGGTAACCCAACAGTCCCTGTTCCAGTCATCTCCACATGTACACTTCGATGAGCTGTACACTCTTGTGCTTTTTCTCCTCTGGGAATCTTTCCTAATCCATCCAACCCTCCAAGACTTCTTGGCCTCGGTCCTGGTCAAGTTTCCCACGGAAGCACAAGCTGTCCCTTCACAGTAATGCTGCTCCGTGCCATGGGACAGCAAGGTAAAACAAATGGAAAACCAAGACGGGCCAGGCAATGACCCTCCTCTCATACCCTGTGGCAAACGAGTCATTTATTTAGGCTCACAAATATATCCCTATATTTTCGTTTTTCTTAAATCATTTTATTGGGGGCTCAGGCATCGTTTTTCACAATACATAAATGCATATATTGTGCCACGCAGCTTCGCATGCCTGCTGCAGTCATCATTCTCCAAACATCTGCTTTTCCACTTGAGCCCTTGACATCAGCTTCTCATCTTTTCCCCTCCATCCTTGCTCCCCCTCCTCCACCAATCCTCAATACTTTATGTTATTATTGTTTTATCTTACATTGCCTAATGTCTCCCCTCACCCGCTCCTCCAATGTCTGTCCTCCCGATAGGAGGTGATGTGTAGATGCTTGTAGTTGGCTCCCTCTCTCTACCCCACCTTCCCTCCACCCATCCAGTAGCTCCACTCTCACCACTGGCCCCAAGGGGTTCTTCTGTCCTGCGTATTCCCATTTCCCATCTTTACCAGTGCACCTCCTGGATTTGTAAGGTAGAATTGGGACCATGATAGTTGGGGGGAGGAAGCCTTCAGGAACTAGAGGAAAGTTGTATGCTTCATCACCACCTCACTGCACCTGACTGGCCTGTTTCCTCCCCAAGACTCCCCTGTAAGAGGGTGTCCTATTACCCACTAGTGGGCCTTGGATCCCTACTCTGCTCTCCCCCTCATCCATAGTGATGTGATTCTTTGGATGCTGGTTATCTGCTCTCTTCTACCTCCCCCCCCCACCCCCGCCATGATCACACAAGCTAATGTATTTCTTCCATGTGGGCTTTGCTGCTTCTGGGCTAGATGGCCACTTGTTCACCTTCAAGCCTTCACGATCCCAGATACTTTATCGTTTGGTAACTGGGAGCTATCAGATTCCTCCTCTCTGTCTGCCTCTGCTCCCTTTTGTCTTCAACGATCACGCAGGAAGGGTGGGCACATAATGATATGATTTTTGTTCTTTGATACTTAATATCTGGCTCTTTCCACACCTCATTGTCACACAAGCTGGTGTGCTTCTTCTATGGTGGGCATTGTTGTTCCTAGGCCATATGACCATTTGTTCACCCTCAAACTTTTAAGTCCTCAGATGTTGTATCTTTTGATAGCCGGGTACCATCAGCTATCTTCACCACTCTTACTCATGCCCCCACGTGTCCTCAGTGAGCGTCTCAGGAGGGAGCGCACACAGTGATACGATTTTTTCCTGTTTGAGGCCTGAGTATATGTCTATATTTTCATCAAGAACAGAACACTCCAGCACCATATCTTTGACTTGCAGGGAGCACACGGGAATTTATCATCAACGGACTTGTCCATTTAAAAATGGAACCAAGCTATCTCTTTCCTTGATTATAAAGACCCACTGGTGTTCTCAGCACCATGTGGGACTGGCCCCAGCAGAATGCCTACGGGTCAGACTGGGAATGGTTCCCAAAGATGGGGAAAGTGCAGTCTGACTATCCTGTCGATTATGGGAGACACTGGCCTGCAGAAAGATTCTGGTCACAGGCAGCCAAGTGGCTCCCCGCCCCCCTTCCCTCCCAACCCCTTTATGAAAGTAGTGTAAGCAATTCAGACCTTGTATGTTACAATGCCAGATGCCATTGTTGGGTGCCAGAGTGAGACAAAGTCCTATGTCATTTGACAGAGAGACCACAAAAAAAAAGATGTAGTCTCATTCTCTCTCTCTCTCTCTCTCTCTCTCTCTCTCTCTCTCTCTCTCTCTCCTTTCTCTCTCCTTCCCTCCCTCCCTCCCATTGAAAGGCAGTCCTGCTTTGGCCTAAGTTGCAAACTGAGGCAGACGAACAACAAGTCAGGACCTCGTTCACTCCTTCTCTCGACCTCAGCTAGAAGGCGGCTGGGCCACACCGGAAATCTAACGAGGCACAGACAGCCTCAAGCCATCATCTCGGGGACTTTTCAGCCCAAGAGCCAGGCAAAGTCCCAGAGTGAGGAAGCTGGCTTCCTTCTGGAAACCAGCAGAGGTCTGCAGGCCATGGCGGGAGGAGGGGCGCCCCGTGTGCAGCCCACACAGCAGATCTTCTGGCCCAGTGCCATTCTCAGCCCTCAGGAAAACCTCCTGCTTCCTTTATGGAAAACAGGTGTCCACTTCTTCCTCCATTAGGCTGGATGTCAGACAGGACAGTGGGCTAAAGAGCTGTTCCTGTTATCTATTGCTGCTGAACGAGCCGCCCCCCACCCCGCCACCAGCCACCCTGTTGTAGGATCTCTGATTCCGGGTTTCAGAAATTCACACAGGGCACAACCAGGGGTGGCGTGTCTCTGCTCTCCGATGTCTGCGGCCTCCCCTGGGAAGACATGAATGGCTGGATGACTCAACGGTCGGGGCTGGAATCTCTGAAGTTTCTTGGTGGTTGGGCAGAAATGACTCCAATGTCCGGTCCCACTAGAACTGTTGGCCCCCAGGTTGACATGTGTGGCTTGGACATCCTCAAAACGTGGAGGCCGGTCATCAGACTTTTTCCATGGAGGCTTGGAGTGCCAAGCAACCATGTTCCAGTCTAAAAGGCAGAATCCTCCTGGCCTTTTCGGAAGTGGCAAGCCAGCATTCTTGGACTCTCTTGGTTGAAACCGTCTCACACTCCCCCAGCTTCAAGATGGGGGCCTGAGGGAGCCACGTCTTTCCTTCCCATCACGGTGATGATCAATCTGAGCCAGCCTGTAAGACAGGGTCAAACCGCCCCTGGGGGGTTCCAAGACTGGAACTCTTTACAGGAGTAGAAAGCCTCCTCTTTTTCCATCAAAGTGGCAGGTGAATTCGAACTGCTGGTGGGAGGAATGTCAAAAAAGTTCCTGCCATGTTTTCAAACCACTGCCACTGAGCTGACTTCTGTGAGACAAATGTTCCCCTTCAGCAGGGTTGACCACAGGGACAACATGTAACCATCACCATCAGTGACAGTGAAGGTACCCTGGTGACTTAGGGGCTTTGATCCCCAAGGTCAGCAGGTAGAAATGACCAACACTGTAACTCCCTGGAGTGTTACAGGCTCAGAAACCCACCAGGCAGTTCTCCCCTGTCTATGGTGTAGGAGTCCCCCTCAACTTGATAGCAGTGAGTTTGACATTAGGGGCTGAGTTTGGTTAGGAGAGGAGGAGAAGGGGAGGGACAAAGTTTTAATTGGGGGGGAGGTTCTTTTCCCCCCTCAGAGTTTGTGTTTTCCCTTGCTACAAGCGTTTTGATTGGTTCCTCTTGACCCTCACCACTATTCTCTTTCAAAGTAAGTGGGAAAGGATGACTCATGACCCCCACACTCTGGGGGTAGCCAACAGAAGGTGCAGGAGCACCCCACACACACACATACAGGGGCTCTGGTCAAGGAGGAGGGGCAAAACCACTTTACTCCCTACCCTACCCCACCCCCTAAACTTCGAAGGATGGCTGGAAGGAGGCTGCGGAGCATTGGAGAATGTTCGCACAGGAAAAAGCAGGAAAGCCGAGTGCCTGGTAGGGCCTGAGTAGGCCCCTGGTTACCTAGCGGGCCACTAACCAAAGCCCCAGCATTCCTATAGAGCCTTCCAGACCCAGTGAGTCCAGTCTCTAGCCCAACCCCTGGCTCGGGCCCCCTTCAGAGCGAGGGAACGAGGTTCAAGGTCGCTGTGACTTGCAAAAGGTTCCCAGTGTATTGGTGGCCAGTTGGAACTGCACTGGCATCCTCTGAGTCACCCGGCCCTCTGCCCTTGGGTATTTTTCACCGCCAGCCGTCTGCCAAGGGTCACACATGGGGGAGAAGCCACTAATATCACCAGCAATTTAGCCAGCGCCGCCAGCAGCCTGGGGTCCTCTGGACAACCTGGACCTGCCCGTGCCCAGCCACTCTCAGAGGCCCTTTCCCCCTCAGAACCGCTTCCCCACCCCCACCCCCGCCGCGGAGGCCAGGCTGCCAGAGCCACCTCCCCTGCAGCCTGTGGTCTGCTAATGGCAGCAACGCTGCGGTACTTACAGCATGGCTCTGCAAAGATGGCATTAGGAGCATTAGACCTGGCACAGTTGCTTCCCCAGAGGTTGCTGGAAAGAGGCCGGGGCGAGGGCCAGGGGACAGCAGACAGACGTGGCGATCTCATCCCGCCCCCCTCATTCCCTGCCAGGGCCGCGATGACAATGCCAGGATCCACCAGCCCTCGAAGAAACCGCATCGGCCGCCCAGCTCATGTGTGTCAGTGAAGATAACAGATGTCTTTCACGGGGAAGTAATTGCTTGAAACACGACTGGACAAACCCCCAGGAGATTCTATTGGAGCGGGCGAGACCAGCTTTGGGGGGATGGGGGCGGGGGTGGCGATCTGGTAGGCCTCCTCTCCCCGATTCCCATGATCCTCTGACACCCTAATGAGCTGTGCTGGCCTCTCCATGTGCAGTCCCCAGTCCTCTGGAAGGTAATTATTATGTCAGCCATGCCCGCCTGGCCCTCCAGCAGCCAAGCTTGGGTAGGGGCCATGGTGACGGGGCGGGGCTTCCGGGATGGAAATGGTTGCTGGAGGGATTCCTCAAACGCTGAAGTGAACAAAACCACCCCCCAAGAAATAAGCCCACTGTCATTGAGACTGACACCAAGGGCATAGAAAGACCCTGTAGGATTTGCAAGGCTCGAAGCTTTCAGGAGCAGATACCAGGTCTTTCTGACAAGGCGCCTTGGGGGGTGGGTGCATCTCCACTCCTGAGTGGAGCTCCTAGCCCTCTGGGCCAGCCCGGGGTTGCAGAGCCAGGTGAGCGAGGCGGAACCGACGACAGAAGCCTAAGGCTTTGATCGACGACCTTCCTCCCAAACCTGAGAAATGGGTCTGAAGCCAAATGGCTGCCTTTGGCACAGCTGGCACCAGCAGGGGTCACTTTAGGAAAGGAACCTACCCCCACCCCAGCCCCCCTACCCCCCTAGGGCTGTCTGTCGGCAGACCATGCTGGTAAAAATAGATCTCATGTGTGTTCCTACCGCCAAGTCGCCAAGCCCGGTGATTTATAAGGGCTGGGAGCAGACTGGTGTGTAAACGTTTCTGCGTGTGAGCTGTGTAGCCAACCGCGGGCTGGCTTTTTCAAACTTACAAGGCGAGAGAGCGCCAGAGGGTGGGGCAGGGAGCGAGCGCACAGGCAACCAGGGTGGGAAGCACATGGGCCACTTTTATGTAACACTCCTGTGATACACGCCGCAGTGGGGATTTATGCTCTCTTTGAAGTAAATTGCATCCCGGTGCACCATAGCATGAAAGTTAAGATTTACCATGGCTGGGGCCTCCGAGACCCTGCTGGAAGCTCGAATAATTAGCACAGCATTTGGCTGTCTCTCCTCCCGCACGGCAGGCGGTGACAGGAGTGGCACTAATAGATCTGCAAGGCCTGGGCCCCGTGTGTTTGTCATGGGGTCCGTGGTGGCTGTGGGCAAAGAGAACCCCCGTCAGCTGGAGAAACGGAAGTGGAAGAACTGGGGTCTAGTTCATGGCTGGGGACAGTAGGGCCTTCCCCTCCTGGGGTTGGGGGAAGGAACCAGCTCACCTCCCCGCTCCTCCCCACCCTGTACAGCCCCTGCCCCTCCCATCTCAGGTGCTCTCCAGGCACAGGGAGGGGCTGGACTAGCAAGAACGTTTGCTTCTGGATGCTGACATGTACTCCTGTGCTCATCTGAAACCGTGCCAATGGGGGACTTCCAGCCTGAGGTTCCTGACCAGTATGGGGGTTCCCCAGAGTGTTATCGGCTCCAGTAGTCAGTGGGTCTCAGAAGGCAATGCCCAGACCCATCCGCCCACCTGGTTTCTCCCCTGCCCTGCCCCCACAGGTCCCTTCCCTGGGTTCTTTCCTGGGATGCTGATGCTTCGAATCCCGAAGCACGGAAAAATAAACTTGACAAAGCCGACCGCTCTACAGGAAGGAGTCCTAACAGCTGCCTGGTCCCCGCAGCTTGGTCAGTAGGCAGTAGGTTGGTTGTGCACAAGGCCAAATCAGACTCCGGGCCTCTGTTTCCAATTGCATTTAATAATGGGGCTGGACTTTGTCCCCAGGTACTTTTGAAGGACCTTCTTGAACATTCCATGGGGTCGTTGACTCACCCTGTCCCCAAGACCCCTCTGTGTGCCTCTAAAAACACAAAATCAAAAAGTTCACTGTCCTCAAATTGATTTCAAAGACAGGACAGAACCGCGCCTCTGAGTTTCGGGGTTCTGGGAGCAGACAGCTGCATCTTTCTCCAGAGGAGAGGACGGGGTGTTTGAACAGCTGGTCTTTGGGTTAGCCCCCCAAATCCCAACCCATCAAGGATTCTCAAGGGACTCTGAGTTGCTCTGAAGACAAAAGGAACATCCAGTTTGAGCGTCCAGGGCACTGAGAGGAGGCGCAGAGGGAGGTTGGGCTGCCAGCATGCTCATTGCAAAGACGATAAAAGGTTGCTCGGACGGACGTCATACGACTAGTTAACTTGCTCATGAAACAGAACAAAGCAGGGTTCTGCGACTCCCTCGAAACCCCATTTCATACGAAGGAAGTAAGTGGACCCTTGCAATACTCCTCTAAGGTTGGTCATAATCACAGTGTTTCCATTTTGCCACCGAGGAAACCGGACACAAATGGAGCAAAGTGCAAAGAGAGACGTTGACATCAAAAGTCACAGGCGTTCACATTTCAACTCAGCCCAGTGCTCTCACTCACGGCCAGCAAGTCTATTCTAACTCAAGGGGTCCTTGTGAGAGAGCAGAGCTGCCCCTGTGAGCTTCCGCAACGCTAACTCTTTCAGGGAGCAGAGAGCCTCCCCTTTCTCCCAAGGAGAGACGGGTGGTTTCAGGCTGCTGAGCTTGAGGCTTGCAGCCCAATGCACAACCCACTACACCGCCAAGGCTTGCCCCGTACGCTCACGGCTGTCGAGTCGGTCCTGGCTCATCGCCCCCGCCTGTGAGTCTGGGAGTCTGTAACCGTTTGTGCAGGTGGAAAGCGCAGTCTTTCTCCCAAAGAGCTGCTGGTATTTTCGAACGGTTGACCATATGGCTTGTAGTCCAACCCGTAGCCACTCCCTCGACAGGGCTTCTTGCACAATACTAGCTGGGCAAAATGGGAACCTCTCATCATCGGGGTGTGGTCTTCTGACAAATGGGCATTCGCTGGACCTACTTGATCTGTTGTGTGGGCGCACATGAGATCACCAGCCTGGGGAAATGCAGCCTCTTTGGAGGTTGAGCTCATGAGGACTCGTCCCTCAGCCCAAAGCTGCTCAGCCGGTAACAGAGCAGGCTGGGTGTGGACGCTGGCCTCTGGCACCATGCCACCTGGGCTTCCAGGCCTTGGTTGGTGCCTGGCACAGGTCGGGCCCAGTCAATATTTGCTGAACCAAATTACACCGGCTGCAACCACAGAGAGCTGTCAGAGCCAGAGGCCCCGGGGAGTTTGGGAGCTGAGTCGGAAGGGGGGCAGAGTCGGAAGGGTAGCAGGGGGTTTTAGGTTGATTCTGGGAGGCAAATCCCCCAAATGGGCAGAGCCATCTTCCAGAGCAGTCCTCTAAGGTTGGGGTCAGAGAAAATGGACTCAAAGAAGAGGAGCCGGCATCGGCACGTTTGCAGGTGCCCAAACTCACCGTCTTCCCATCTCTCCTTTCCATCCACCCCCAAAAGCCAAACCTCTTGCCCCCTAGGGTGACTGAGACTGGGACCTTTGGGCGTCTGTTTACAGAGGCGACTCTGGGTAAATATGAACGGCCCATCTTTTGGCTAGCCCTTCATCAAACACACGTCACCTTGGCTCAGTCTCCTTTCCCTTCCCCCACCCCACACCAAACACCCACCCTCTGTGTCATCAGAGCTGTGGCAGAGAAAAGATGAAATAAGCAGGCACTCCCTGAGCCCTGAAGGGGGAGGTATTCTCAGCTGTCCCCCCATCCAATGCTCCATAATGCTTGCCTCTCGCTTTTGTTTATTTATTTTTAAGTTTTATTGGCATATAATTCACAAATCATACAACTCAATAGTTCAATCATATTAAGAAGAATTGTGCAATCCTCCCAACCGTCAATCCTGGACCGTTCGCTTCCTTCTTGGGCTTGCTGCTATTAGCTGCACGTTTTCCCCTCCCCCACCATTGCCCCAAGAAACCATTAATCCACTTACTATTTCTGTAGATTTACTGATCCTGGATTACATAAATCGAAAAAATAAATTTTTAAAAAACTGACAATGACAACAAAGTACAACAAAGGAGAAACCTCAACCAAAAATGAAGCAGAAAATATTAAAAAAACCAGAAGAACTTTAAAATGTGTCCAAAGGGAGACCCAATGTTAAGGTGTTACATTTCAATCTAGCTGTTTCTGCAATTTCCAATGCACGCTGCCTGGCAGCCAGGCTGTTAACATGCGGGATCATAGGGTTTTGCCTCTTGCCTCCAGTCCCCAGGAAATGGCAGGGACCAGTGAGGAGGTGACCCCAGTTCTGGAACTCCACTTACTAAGCAGATGGGCCCCCAGAACATCCTTGGGACGTTCAGTCCCTCTGCAAAGGTCAGGGATGAATAGAAGGATAGATAGATGGATGGGCAGACGGACAGGCAGACAGACAAATGCAATCCACTTCCCAGCCCCTGCTGTCTTTTCGCTGTGGCTCAGTAAGGGCTTCCAGTGTTGCAATTGTTCTTTCCACCAAAGCCTTAGAACCCTCCCTTCCCGTGGCTCTGGAGATCACAAACAGCTGGGCAGCTTCCTAGAGGAATTGTCACATTTTGTTAACTGCCATTCCACACATATGACATCATGGAAAGAGGGAGGGCTTAGAGACAGTCGGGCCCAGATTTAAGAACTAGACCTAGGACCTCAAGCAACCAACAAAACCTTTCTGCACCTGTTTCCTCCTCTGTAAAGCAGGGTTTGTAATCATAACCTCGCACGGGTGATGTAAGAAAGACGCCATGGCCAAGAAGCCCTGGGAATGGTGGGTAGTTTCTTTATTTTTTTTTTTGATTGCATGAACGAGATGTGACTGAAAATAGCAGGGGGTTTTGGTGTCCTATCGGGTCGCTATGAGTCAGAATTAACTTGATGGGGTGAGCTTTTTTTGTTTGAGTTTGGTCTCTAAACCAATCCGGCTTTGAATCTGCTTACCCTCTCACTATGTGACTTAGCTTCGAGAGACTGGATTCTCTTAGGATTGAAGGAAGGCTATTAACAACCTGAGGTACACAGATGACACAGCTTGGCTTGTCGAAAGGGAGGTGGACTGGACTTATCTGCCTAACATCAAGGATTGCAGCTTTCAGTATGGATTACAACCCCATGTCAAGAAGACCAAAGTCTTCACGACTGGACCAAAAGTAACATGGTGATAAATGAAGGAAAAAATGAAGTTGTCAAGGATTTGTCTTGCTTGAACCCACAATCAATGTTCATGGAGGCAGCAGTCAAGATCCCAAAATGCATTGCATTAGGTAAATTGCCATACAAGACCTCTTTAGAGTATTGAAAAGCAACGAGGTGGCTTTGAAGGCTAAGGTGGGCCTGACCCAAGCCAGGGTAATTTCCATGCATGTGAAAGTTGGACGTTGATTAAGGAAAACTTGATGCATTGACTTATGGTATTGGAGAAGAATCCTAGCAGTACCATGAAGTAGCAAAAGGACAAATTGATCTGAGAAGACGTATGGCCAGGATGCTCCTTAAAGGCAAGGTTGGCGAGATTCCGTCTTCCATATGTTGGACCTGCTGCCAAGAGAGCTCAGTCCCTGGAAAAGGGCATCATGTGTGGTACGGTGGAGGGACAGCAAAAGAGGAAGGCCTTCGACTCGATGGAATGACACAGTCTATCTGTAATAAGGTGCGCAGGCCTAGAACCGATCGTGGAGATGGCATTGGACCGGGCAGTGCTTCATTCTGCTGTGCATAGTGGTGCTATGGGTCGGAACCGACTTGATGGCACTTAATTAGCAACAACAATAACAACAGTGTGGCTTAGAGAGGAGCCCCGGTGGCATAACGGATTATGTGTTGGGCTGCTTACTGAAGGGGTAGCAGTTCAAAACCACCAACCGCTCAGAAAAAGAAAGGTGACACTTCTACTCCCACACGTCTGTCAGTTTGTCGTAATGTGGTGGTTTGTGTGCTGCTGGAAGCTATGTCACTGGTATTTCAAATGCCAGCAGGGTCCCCCAGCGGAGCTTCCAGACTAAAAAAGGATGCTGAAGAAGGGCTCTGCTCCCCACTTCAAAGGAAGGAGTCCGCAGAAAGCCTTATGCAGAGCTTTGTCAGATACATTGTCTGATGCTGAAGGCCTAAGGAACGCGAGCAGAGCATTGTTGGAGACAGCGCCAGAGGATGGCGCCCCTTGGGTCGAGGGCACTTGATATGTAACTGAGATGAAGCTGATTTCTTGGAATGGACTGGGCCCTGGGGGCATGAGTCCAGGAAAGTCTGGGGGAATGGAGCCTTCAGGATCTTCACGGCTGATGGAGCACAACACAAGAGGAGAAACAGCTGTAAAAATCTGCTAAGGTGTCTGTGACTTATTTGCTTTTTGCAGAAGGAAATGCCAATAAGACAATAAACTTATCACATCAAAAATGAAAAAAAAAATCTGCTAAGGACCAGAACTTGGAATGTATGAAGGATGAATCTAAGAAAATTGGAAATTGACAAAAATGAAATGGAACACCTAAAGATTGATATCTTAGACATTAGATATTCCTAGTCTATTGAATAGACTAGTTCTAGAAATGGACTAGTCTTGGCCACTTGGAATCAGAAAATCATATAATTTACTGTGCTGGGAATACATCAATTAAGATGAATGGCATGGAATTCGTTGCCACAAAGGACAATGGAAAATCCATCATGAAATACAGTGTTGTCTGTGATCAGATTCTATCTCTCCATCTCCAAGGAGACACAATCAAGACAACAATGATTTAAATGCATGCACCAACCATAAAGGCTATTGATGAAGAAATTGAAGAATCCTACTAACATCTTCAGTCAGAAATTGATCAAAAATGCAATCAGGATGAATTGATAATTTTCAATAATTGGAATGCAAAGGTTGAAAACAAAGAGGCAGGCACCGTAGTTGGAAAACATTCTTTGGGTGATAGAAATGAAGCTGGAGATCACATGACAGAATTCTGCAAAACCAACGACTTGTTCATAGCAAATACCTTTTTTCAGTAACACAAAAAGTTCAATATACATGGACCTGCCCAGACGGACTACACAGAAATCAAACTGACTACGTCTATGGAAAGCTAGAACCAGACCAGGGGCTGTCTATCAAACAGACCATCAATGGTTCATCTATAAGTTCATCTATAAGCTCAGAATAAAGCTGAAGAAAATTAAAACAAGTCCAAGAGAACCAAAACACAACTTTGAGTCTATCTCATCTGAATTTTGAGAACACCACAAAGATGGACTTGATGCGTTGAAAATGACCGAAGACCTGATGAGCTGCAGAAGGACATCAAGAACCTCATTCATGAAGAGAGGAAAGGGTCATTAAAGAGACAGAAAAGAAGGAAGAGGCCAAGTGGATGTCAGAAGAGACTGTGAAACGTGCTTTTCCTTGTGGAATAGCAAAAGAAAATGGATGAAAAAACAAAGTCATGGAGTGAAATAGAGCATTTCAAAGGGCAGCACGAGAAGAAAATGTCAAATTTCCTAATGAAAGCGCAAAAACCAAAAGGGAAGGACACATTCAGCATATCTTAGACTGAAAGAACTCAAGAAAAAAATTTCAAGTCTCAAGTTACAACACTGAGAGAATCTGTGGGAAAAATCAGGAATGATGCAAGACACATCAACAGAAGATGGAAAGAATACACAGAGTCACTACACAAAAAAAGAATGTGCTGACAGTTCACTATTTTAGGAGGTAGCATCTGGGCCAGAACCAATGGCGCTGAAGGAAGTTCAAGTTGCACCGAAAGCATTAGCCAAAACCAAGGCTCCAGGTGCACTGGAAGCATGTCCTCATGTATGCCAGGAAATTTGAAAGTCAGCCCATTGGCCAACTGACTGGAATAGATGCGTATTTGTACCCATTTCCATGAAAGGCGACCCATCAGAATGCTCAAACTACAAAACAATATCACTGATAGCGCACACAAGTCTGAAGATCACACAAGAACAGTATAATCACAGTACATTGAGAGAACTGCCATAAGTTCAAGCCAGATTCAGAAGAGGATGTGAGACAAGAGATACTATAGCTGCTGTCAGATGCATGTTGCTTCAAAGCAGAGAATACTAGAAAGATGTTTACTTGAGTTTCATTGACTATGCAAAGACGTTTGACTGTGTGGACCATAATAAACTATGGATAGCATTGAGAAGAATGGGAATTCCAGAACACTTTGTTGCACTTATGAGGAACCAGTACACGGATCAAGAGGCAGTTGTGTGAACTGAACAAGAGCATGCAGCATTTTTTTTTTTTGTAAATCCGGGAAGGTGTGCATCGAGGTTGTATCTCCTCACTAAATTTGTTCCATCTGTATGGCGAGCACATAATAAGAGAAGCTGCCTTATATGAAGAAGACGGTGGCATCAAGATTGAAGGAAGGCTTCATGGTGACCTGAACATAATATGCAACCTTGCATGCTTGAAAGTGAGGAGGAAAGAGAGAGAGGATGGAAGGAAGGAGGGAGGGAGGGAGGGAGGGAGGGAGGGAGGAAGGAAGGAAGGAAGGAAGGAAGGAAGGAAGGAAGGAAGGGAGGGAAGCCCCACTGTATGACATTTCCTGGGCCCACCCCTCAGGATCGTATGACCGTGAACCCCAGCTAGCAAAGCTTTGCTGTGTCTCAGTAGCAACGGAGAGAGGTGCTCAAACGGTTGTCTTGACCACTCTGAGACAGTGCTTGGCACATAGCGAGTCCCTCATCACTGTCAGCGCCGATGGCTGCTTCCTCTGTCCCATGTACGGCTCTGATCTCTCCAAGACCCACTCATCGTACAGCCCCTTCTTGAAAGAATTTTTTTTAAAAAGCAAATGAAATTCTACATGAAATCATCGCTGTAATATTTCTACTGCCAGAACAGATCATTGGGAAGAAAGGGGGATAAAGGAAAAGAAACCGTGGCAGTAATGCCTCTGACCAGCCTGCTCAGAATGAAGAGAAACACTAAGATGGCAGCTTGATGGTGGGGAGGGAGGGCTGCCGAGGGAGAGGCCAGGGATCCCACTGGAGTAGGGGATGGGGGCTTGTCAGTCAAGAACCTCCAGGAGGTAAAGGGATCTCTCTAGCCCCTGAGAAGAGGCTCAGTGCCAGTTCACCTCCAGGAAGAGGTGGGGTCCCAGAATCCCTTGGGCAGCAGCCCCTCCTGGCTGTGGCCCCTGAGTCAGCAGTGTCCAGTCAGTCTCTGGATCTGATGCCCCCTCTTCGGAACCCAGGCTTTCTCAAACCCAAGTAACCTGGATCCACTTCCATGCTCCAAACCACTGGATCGAGAAGTTTCCCTAGGGAATCCCCAAGGCGGATTGTCTCTCGTCTTTGCTGTGACCACTCCTGTTCCCTTTCTGGATATCCATTTCTTGACCTGAAGATTCGGGCCCAGGTTGGGCTTGGTGGGCTGGTGGAAGTGAAAGGTGGGTGTGGGCCTGCCACCTGGTTATCCCCGAACCAGCTGGTCTGGATCAGATTTGTGTGGCCAGGGTTATAAGTAAGCAGGACATCGCTTAACCAAAGAGTTTCACAAAAGGCTTAAAGGACTTCACATTTGAGAAGGTGCAAAGCCCTGAGAAGCCCTGGTGGCATAGTGGTTACCCTCCAGGTCAGCAGTTCAAAACCAACCCGCCACTCAACAGAAGAAACTCCGGGTTTTCCCCTCCTCTAAAGCGTTACAGTCTCAGAAACTCACAAACTCAGAAACTCACAGGGGCAGTTCTCCCCTGAGAGGTGGAGCTAACAGTCCCCCACTGGGTGTCCTCTATCCTAGGATGCTCCCCAGACAGGCAGGGGGAGGAAAGGCTGCTTGGTCTTGGCTTGGAGTCCACAAGGAGGATTGATCCAGAGGACTCAGTGAGTCTCCTCCTGAGTGACACCCAGTCTCGGAGTGAGTTTACCCTCCAGCAAGGGCTGGCTTGACACAGTGCCTTGGCCCAAGGCCTGCCTTTCGGAGCCAAACCCAACAGTCTCCTTGGCTCCCTGGCTTGTGCCAGCATACGCCTTGGCAGGGGAGGTGGCCCGCGGCCGTAGGACAAGCCAGGAGGTTGTCTCACTGGTCTCCTTCAGAACTCAGGCCCGGAGTGTCGCAGCATGTCATCCTGAGTTTGGTGGGCAAAGAAGTGAGAAGCAGTGCAGCCTTCTGTCATCCTGTGGGGCCCGCCTGAGCCCTCCCCCTGGGACCTTCAAGAAGTGGCTCACCACGTCTGACCCACTCTGATGGAAGGCCCCAGTTGTTAACTCAGTCTTGAGGCCTCCACTGAAACGACCTGTCGGACATGGTCCTCACCTCGCCTGCTGTCAGGAGCAGGGAAGCAATCAGCGCATTTGTTGTGCCAGACATACACGTCATAGTGGCTAGGTGCCTTCGAATTCTGTTCTGATCCCGAGCCACGCTGACCCCGTGCACAGCAGCCTGATACACCAGCTGGTCCTACAACTGCTGTGACCTTTGAGTCCTATCATTGCAGTCACCGTGTCAACTCCTTTTTGTCACGCCTCCCCCCCCCCCCCCCACGTTACCAAGCACGATGCCCAACTCCGGGGACGTCTTTCTGGATAACCTGCCCAAACTATGTGAAATGATGTCTCCCGTCCTTGATTTGAAGGAACATTCCGTCTGTTCTTCCGAGACAGATTTGTTTGTTCCCAGATAGTCTGTGGTACCTTCGATATTCTTCACAGCAACTGAGATTCGAACGCATCCTGTCTTCTCTACTCTCCCTAATTCATTGCACAGCTGCCACATGCATTTGAGGCAATGTCAAAGACCATGGCTTGGGTCAGGCCCCCTTGGTCCTCAGGCTGCAAGTAGAGATGGGAATCTCCTTGAGAGGGAAGGACGGGGGGTTGGGGACGCATAGCCTATTTCCTGAGTTTGCACCTGGCTGATTTAGTGGGCACTGGCCTAAGCAAATTGGTGGAGCTGTCAAAGTCAGCCACTCCCCCTCTCGCTCTATTCCATTAGCCTCCCGCCCCTCCCACCACGCAGAGCACGTGTCTCACCCTCCGGGGCCCTGTAGTTCGGACTGTTCCCTCTTTGCATTTGGTACGTATGTACATGTAGCTCTGAAGTAAAACTGAAAATATTTGAAGGATATTATTCAGATCATTGTGACTTTGTTTGTTTGTAAAAATATATGCTGGGCTCTCAAACCATTTTTAAATTGTTCTGAGGGACAAGATTGAGCCTTCCCCCTTAAAAGCCGGCCGCCCCCTGCCATAAATGATCTAGTCAGCATTCTCTACCTGGCAAACTTCTACCCACCCTTCAAAACCCACTTCCTCTTGCTCCATAAAGTCATCTCGGCTTCCTTCCAGGGAGACGTCCCGGCTCTCATTTGGTTATTTGCACATACCCTCACACGACTGTGCATGTTTTCGGGGTTCCACCGACTTAGCTAGGAAAGGAGGCCCAATGGCGTACGAGTCGGGTTGCTAGCTACAAGACCAGCAGGTCGAAACCACCCGCTGCTCCACTGAAGAAAGATGAGGCTTTCCTCTCCCAGGAAGAGCCGCCGTCTCACACACCCACAGGAGCGGGTCTGCCGGGACCCACAGCATCCCCATGTGCTGGAATCGACTCGAATGGCAGAGAGAGTGAGTTGATTTAGGTGTATTATTTGAGATGGCATCAGGAATAATGATAGCCATTATTTGTAGCATCAGGAAGCACAGCCATCCCGTGGGAGCCCGGCACCCCACAGATATCTCTCACAACTAGCTTGCAAGGCGGGCACTGTGACTCCATTTCACAGATGAGAAGACGGCCGAGGTGCCGACTGCTTCCCAAGGACATCTGACTAGGGTCACTAAGGCACCACCCCACATCTGCCATTTCTCTGCCAGGCCCAGCATTCGGTCCTGCTGAGCAGTCACATGGAACTGCGCCCGCCTCCGGCTCCAGTCCCCATCAGCTGATGCACCAGCGATGAGGGGAGAGCGACTAGGCCGAGGGGTGGGGGTGGGGGGCTACACAGTCGGACCACCTGCAGCCTGACAGCGACCCCCTTTGCACACAAAGCGTGGTCTCCAGCCGAGCCGCGTCAGCTTTACCTGGCCACGTGCACAGAAGCTCAGCCTCCCAGCAGAGCTCCTCACTCTGCAACTGCATGATAACAAGGGCCCCAGGGAATTCATCCTCGCCGTCAAGGCTGTCGTTGAAGCGCCTGTTTCCAGGAGACAAGAAGCCCTGGTGGGGCCGGGCGTTTCATGTTGGGCTGCTAACCCCGAGGTCAGCCGTTCAAACCCCCCAGCTGCTCCTTGGGAGAAAAAGGAGGCTTTCTGCTCTAGTACAGAGGCTTCACAATCCCAGCGAGCAGTTCTGCTCTGTTTTCTGGGGTCATCGTGAGTCTGAATTGGCTCAAAGACAATGGTTTCCAGGAGAGAGGGCAGGGAAACTTCTAGCAGAAGGAGCTGGCAGAACAAAGGGAACTCACAATAACAAGCCACTGCAGCCTCACTCCCCTGTAGAGTAGACATGGCTTGTAGGATTTGCAATGCTTTGAATCTTGACAGAAGGCGTGACATGTCTTTCTCCTTTCTGAGTGAGCAGCTCTGAGCCTCTGGTGGGTTCGAACCATCAACCTTTCACCGCACAGCCATGTGTTTGGCCACTGCACCCCCAGGGCTCCTCAGTGAAGGATACAAGTCACTGTGTACTAATTTCTTGCATGAGACTAGGGGGCTTCGGGAAGTTGGGGGGAGGGCAGTGAAAAGATAATGGGACATTTCCATAAATTTGTGAAGCTCCCTTGTAGGCGCCCTGGTGGAATAGTGGCCATGCATTGGGCTGCTACCTGTAAGGTGAGCCATTTGAAATGACCAGAGGCTCCTCGGGAGAAAGACGGGGCTTTGCACCCTGTCCTACAGCGTCGCTAGGAGTCAGTGGTGAGTTGGGTTGGGGATTTGGTTTCCTATTCAGCAGTTGTTTCTAAGATGTTCAAGGTCGGTGGAGGAATTCTCAGAGATTCCATGGTCCAATTCCCCCACCACAGCCTCTCATGCACAACCACCACCCTCCCGCCTGTCAGCGGAGGCTTACGCATGGTGGCTACAATGCTGAACAGGTTTCAGGGACACTTGTGGACTAAGAGAGTCTAGGAAGAAGGGCCTGGCGATGTCCTTCCCAAAATCAGCCAAGGGGTCCCAAAGGAGTACACCAGTTGAGTCGCCAAGCCATCATTGGGATGGCTCAGGCTGGAGCAATGTTTCTCCTTTCATGAGCGCAGACTGCCTGGTCGACAAGTGACAACATAGGCGCCGAAAGACACATGCCAGAATGGTCCCCAGCAAAGCACACGTGGCCCATAGGACAAGAGCAGCCCAGGACGGGACAGAGAGCCAGAGAGCAGTGGCCTGGGCGGCCAGTGGAATACGACATGGCAAGGAGAAGGAACCAGAACTGCACGTGACGAGGCAGCTCGATCTGGATCATTCCATTTTTATATGGCTCAAAGACAGGCAAAGGCAGGCTCTGGGTCAGGATATACCCCTTGTGGGGAGCAGTCTCCTGGAAGGAGGGGCCCCTCCCGAGAGACTGCCATGTGCCTGTCCTGCCCTGGGGGCACTTACAGGCATGGGGGGGGGGGGGACTTGCCATTTGTAAAACAGGCTCAAGCCGCATGCGTGGTAAGATCCACGCACTCCTCTGAATGTAGGTTATACTTCAATAAAAAGTTAAAAAAAATAAAAGCAGCAGCTGCTGCAGCTAATGTTGTCTAATGGCCTAAATTCTATGAATATGCAATAAACTTGCAGCCTAAGAATTTTGTCCTGTAATTTGCCGCTGACTCCAAGTTCGGGGGGTGTCAGGGTAACCAAGCCCCCCAGGGTGAGCATTTGACAGGAAGCATTAGCTGCCCCCAGGAGCCTCAAATACCTGATGGGGTTTCTCCTGCTTCAAATTAAAAACCTGCCCGCAAAACTGCCCAGGAAGGGAGAACGCATCCACTCCTCCCCTTCTGCAGCATTGTGAATGGTGGGAGTTGAACACAATGGGCAGAGGGACATGTCTACTGCTGACAGCTGGATGCCAGGCTCCCCTTCCTGGAAAATGGCTTATTTATCTTTGCATGACACCCCCCACCCCAAGGCCTGCCTCACACACACACATGTCTACACATCCCTACACAATCATACGCATACATACTCACACTGCTACACACAGGAGCACACACATAAACATATTCACCCACCCAAATACACTCACCTACACAGTCTTGAACTCACATATAAGGGGGTATCCCCCAAAAACCTATGCTCATCTGTTTTTGTTTTTGTTTTTTTGATGTAAGGGGGATAGTGCATTTGGAGTTTTATAACACCAGGTCAGAGTGTTAATCAAGCTTTCTATTTAGAGATTCTGAGAAGATCATGTAACAGTCTGCCACTAAAAAGGCCTGATTTGCAGCAGATGGGGGGCTGGTTTTGCCACCACACAATGCACCTGCTCACACATCCATCTCAGTGTCCCAGTTTGGGGTAGAAAGAGCATGCATCTCTTGCCCCCCACACCTTACCTGACCTCGGTCCCTGCAACTTCTTTGTGCTTTCAAGAATGCAGAGGGACATGAAAGGGCAGCAATTTGGCAACATAGAAGAGATGAAGAAAAACCTGAGGGAGGTGCTGTCAGCCATCCAAACAGATGAGTCTGAAAAATGCTTCCAAGACTGGAATCACAGATTTGACAGATGCATTAAGTGTCATGGAGGGTTCTTTAAAGGTGATAAGGTTGTGTATAAAAAATATAAATACATAGCTTTGAAAAAGTAAGTCTGATGAGGATGGCACCCCCTTGTATACACATACAGGCACAATTATACATACACAAATACACACTCAAACACACATATACAATTTTGCACATATACACTCACACAGTACAGCCTTACATACACACATTCAAAACACACTCTCACACGTACACTATACCACAGAACCTTCTCCTACATTCAAACACATATACCCGATCTTGCACGCATGCACTCACATCCACAGACAGCCTTGCACATATACATTACCACATACACACTCACTACACACTCTCACAATCAGGTTCAAGACACCATCTTGAGCACACATACACTCACATCCACATCCTTACATATATACATTCCTCAAACACACACTTAGACATACACACCACACACACTTTGGCAAAGGAACATACACACTCACACACATGCTCACACACGTGTACCTTACACACACACACACACACACACACAGGCAGGGGCACAGAGGTCTGTTATTGGCCAACATGGCTGCCTTTATCTTATAGTTCATAAAGCTTTTGGCTTAAATAGAGTCATCATGATTTTCAGACTTAAGCATTAGACTTGTGTGCCCAAAGTGCCTGGGGATGGTGGCCAACCTCAGAACCTGTCACTGTGCTCATCTCACTGAGATTGCCAACTCAGCAGTTCGCATTTCCTGGGGCACATTAAATCACGCTTCCTGGGCGAAGGCTCCAGCTTGAACTCAGCTTGGACCACTTCAGCCTCCCCCTCAGGCCCGCGTTAGGCTCTGAGAGTGTGGGGAACCCAGGAAATCTTGAATTCAGCCTGAACCCAACTTCCTCTTTGACTAAAGTGACCAGATTTTAAGCGAGGCACCATTGACCAGGGAGGGGGGGGGAGTTCTTGATTAAAAATTTGGTCTATATGGAGCAACAAAAATGTTCGCAGAATGCAAAAATAGTATTGTAATATATTTATTTAATTTTAAAACACCGCGGGATGTTGTTAAATTGTTAAAAGGTGGGACATCTGGTCACTTTATCTTTAACCTAGAACCACAGTTCCAGAAACTCAATGCTCCAGTTATCTCTTGAGACCTCACAACCCACCCCCCAAACGGAGAGGCTCAGCACAATCGCCATAGTCCCTTTTGCTCATGAATCTGTCCAGCAGGCAGGTCTGGATTAGCCCTGGAAGGACGGGTCTCTGCTCCGTGTGGCATCATCTGGGCCAGCTCAATTGGGAGCTGACGGCTCCATTTCCAAGATGGTCCCCTCACATAACAGTCCACTCAGTGCAGGTTGCTAATCGAGAGCTCAGCCCAAACTAAGGACAGGGACCTTGGTGTCTCTCCATGTGACCTCCACATACAGCGGGGGGGAGGGGGGAGGATGCGTCATGGCATGGTGACTGGGTTCTTAGAGTGACCATCTCAAGAGTGAACCAGGTTGCGGCTGAGTCCTTTGGTGACCTAGCCTTGGGCATCACAGAGCCTCAGGTGTGACATCATGGGCTCATTGAGGCCATCTCAAGGACAGAGCCTACCTTTGGATGAGACATGTCAAGGTTCTGGGAAAACATGTGGTACTGAGTTATCACCGTGGCCATTTTTGAAAAATACAACATGCAGTGGAAGGCATGCTACTTAGGACCAAATTGAAATTGTGTACCCAAGGTCAAATTAAGACCTTTGGAGACCCTTAGCCCTGAAAACATTATGGTGCAACTTCCCCCGGGTATTGACTTGGAGCTCAAAAACTATTTGTTCAATAACTAAAATGCGAGGGCTGCTGCAAAACAATACGTTGAATATGATACCTTTTCTATTAAAACCCATTCATATGTGTCTGTGTTCATATGTGTGAATGGAAATGCTTTTATGTTCTTATTAATCTTTGAGAAGCACCCTCTGAGAGAATATACAGTGGTTATGCCTGGGAAAGGAACTGAGATTTGGAGACATGGAAAATGAAAAGGAAAACTCAAACTTTGCCCTATCACTTGGTTAACCAGAAGGAGCCCTGGGAGTGTAGTGGGTCATACATTGGACTGCAAGCACCAAGGTCAACAGTTTGAAACCACCATCTGCCCCTTAGAGCCAATGGTGCTGAAGGGATTTCAAGCTGCACTGAAAACAAGGCTCCAGGTATCAATGGAATACCAATGGAAATGTTTCAGCAAGCTGATGAAGCACTGGAAGCATTCACTCATCTATGCCAGGAAATTTGGAAGCCAGCTATTTGGCCAACCGACTGGAAGAGATCCATAATTGTACTCATTTCAAAGAAAGATAACCCAATAGAATGCTTAACTTTTAGAACAATATCATTGATATCACTTGCAAGTAAAATTTTGCTGGATAGCATCCAACACCAGTTGCAGCAGTACATTGACAGGGAGCTACCCAAGTTTCAGGCCAGATTCAGAAGAGGATGTGGAAAAAGAGATATCACGACCGATGTCAGATGATCATGACTCAAAGCAGAGAATACCAAAAACATGTCTACTTGTGTTTCATTGCATATACAAAGGCATTCGACTATGCGGATCATAACAAACTACAGATAACCTTGAGAGAATGAGAATTTCAGAACATTTCCTTGTGCTCATGCAGACCTTGTATATGGATCAAGAGGTCGTTGTGTAAATGGGACAGGGGAATGCTGTTTGGTTTAAAATCAGGAAAAGTGCGTGTCAGGGTTGTATCCTCTAACCATACTTATTCAGTCTGTGTGCTGAGCAAATCATCAGGAAGCTGGACTCATGAAGATGAGTGCAGCATCGAGATTGGAGCAAAGTTTATGCAGCTGACCCAACCTTGCTAGCTGAAAGTGAGGAGGACTTGAAGCACTTGCTGAATGGATTAGAGCTCAATGTCAAGAAGACCTAAATCCTCACAAGTGAACCAAGAGATCACATTATGATACATGAAGAAAAGGCTGAAGTTGTCAAGGATTTTTCTCTTGTTGGGCTCCACAATCAACGCTCATGGATTCAACAGTCAAGAGATCAAAAGACGCGTTGCATTGGGAAAATTTGCTCCGCAAGACCTCTGTAGGGTGTTAAAAAGTCAGAATGTTAGTTTGAGGACTGAGGCATGCCTGATCCAAGACATGGCATTTTCCATTACTTCACAGGCATGTGAAAGTCGGACATTGAATAAGAGAGACTGAAGAATATTCGATGTATTCGAGTCATGGTACGGGAGACAAACATTGAAAGTACCATGGATTGCTAGAAGGGCAAACAGATGTCTTGGAAGAAGTACGGCCAGAGACCCCCTTAGAGACAAGTATGGAGAGACTTCATCTTACATACTTTGAACACTTTGTCAGGAGAACTCAGTCTCTGGAGAAGGACATCACGCTTGGGAAAGTAGAGGGGCGATGGCAAAAAGGAAGACTTTGAACAAAGTGGATTGACACCGTGGCTGGAACCATGGATTGAACCATGGGCTTGAGCACTGGAACAGTTGTGAGAATGGAGCAGGAGCAGACAGTGTTCCTTTCTGTGGGGTGTGGGGTCACTATGGGTTGGAGCTGACTCAGTGGCACGTCTCAACAACAACAACAACAACAACAACAACCGGTATTAGAAATGGAGTCTCATTAGAAGAAGGAAATGGAAGAAAGGAATCAAGACTGATAAAGATTCTTCCATTTGCTGTTAGACTAAAATGCCGACTTCTTACTATGGTTCATAGAGGAGATTGAATTCACCGCCCAACGGTTCGTTCTTCCTGTGATACAAATGCACACCGTGTGCCCTTGGCCATCTAGAGGACTTGGTGGCATTGCTGTGGTTAGGTGTCATCGAGTCGCTTTCGAATCAGAGTGAGCCTATTACAACAGAGCGAAACACCAGCCCGTCCTGTGCCTTCGTCACAATGGTTGGTTCCTGTCGGAGCCCATCGCTGTAGCTACTGCGTCCGTCCGTCCATCCGTCTTGCCACAGACCTTCCTCTTCGGGGCTGTCCTGCTGCTTCACCAAGCATGATGTCCTTCTCCAGAGACTGGCTACTCCTGATAACATGTTCAAAGTATGTGAGACCAAGTCTCGCTATCCTCACCCCTAAGGAGCCTTCTGGTTGCTCTCAAGCCCACTCTGAGTGACGGGGTCCCCATGTGCATTACCCTGCCCTACACCATCTCCATCATCATTGGGTCATTTGCATCCACCATTACCTTCCAACCCAGGAGGCCTATCTGCTAGCATTATATCAGATAATATTCTATTGTGATCCACTGGGTTTTCATGGGCTGGTTTGCAGAAGTGTATCACTGGACCAGACCTTTCTTCCTAGCCTGTCTTAACTGTAAGTTCTACTGAAACCTCCCCCCCATAGGTCATCCTGGAAGATGGGTGGCAGAGCTCCCATGATCATAGTAACACACAAGTAACCACAACAAAACAAACTGACAGGTGAGCGGTGGCTATCTAAGGCAGCTCTGCCCTTGTGTTAGTCCTGGGAGACTAGAGAGACAAATTCATAAACATGCATGTGAATATAAGGGAAAGGCTTTTTTTTTTAGGCATCACTGCCCTCAGGTGGTGGAAGTAGGAGGCCCAGGCTTTGCTCCTGTGAGCTGGAATTGAACCTCCATCCCAGTGGGCCATAGTCCCACGCACACCCACTACGCCACCGGGGCTCAACCCAAGGGAAAGGCTTATATACAAGAGGAATGGAATATTGAGAAAGCATCCCAACCCAGTCTAGTCCAAGGTCATAAGTCTGTTATTAGCCCATATGTCTGATACCAGTCTATAAAGTCTCCTTCTGACTCACGAAGCACATATGCAGTAGAAGCATCCCGCTGCTGGCAGGGGTCTCCCCATGGCTCCTCATTTCCAGGGCTCAGGGTCCATCAGCAGTATCCATTGGTGGTAGAAGCATCTCAGCGCTGGCAGGGGTCTCTGTGACTTCTCTGGCCCCAGAGGTCTGGCCCCATCAGGGCAAGCCCATGTGACTTCTCCTCCAGCTCCTCCAGTTCATCGGATGCTGCCATCTTGTCTTGTCGGTCGAATGTCTCCCAATGATTGAGGTAATGGTCTCTCATCTCCATGAGGGAAATATCATGAGACTTCTCAGAATTCTCAGCGAAAGTCATGCCCACACAGAGGTCTCAATGGCTATCTCCAGGCTAGACTCCACCCCTACATTCACAAGCATGAAATTGACACACGAGTACATGACTGCCACAGCCCTTGATAGCATCTTGGTTTTTTTCCATTGTCCTTCCCACCATGTTAATGTCACAGCTCTGTGGTTACCCCATTCTTCTCTCCTTCCCCAGCTAAGGGCAGAGAACATAATGATTTCGTTCATCAACATATTCCCATTGGTAACTTAGCTACTCCAAGACAGGGATTTGTGTCTTCGTGGCTTATAGGAAGCTGATCTCTGGAAATGCTGAGGAGTGAGACAAGGAAGAGATGGAAGCCAATAAAGGATGACTTTTCTAGGAAGTCCCCGCGGTGGGCAACTGGAACTCAATCCTGTTAAGTTTCCCCAAGAGCCAGTGTAGATATGTTGCTGCCTGTGATGGGACTTTATTGAATAAAGCAGAAGCAGTGGAGAGCCTCTTTCCCAGAGGGGACAGGCTTCAATGGAGGAAGTGGAATTTCAGCCAAATCCAAAGGCGTGAAAAAGAGGTGGCCATGGGGAGCATCTGTGATGCTAAGAAGCAGCTGAGCGAGGTCAAGGGTTAATACTGAGAGCAAGGAGATGCTGCAGAATGGGTTTTGAGGGAAGATTGGAAGTGAAGAGTCATAAAATGTTTCTTCTGGAAGATTCCAGTGGCAAGGAGGTTCAGAGGCTGGGTATGAGGTGAGGTGGACAGTGGCAAAGAGAAGCTCTCGCCCTAAAGGAGTGTTGCCAATAGTGATTGGATCCCAGGGAATAACGTCTGAGTGTCTGTCCTGAGTCACTGAGGGTGAGAGCAGTATGGCTGCGAAGTGACACTATTCGGTGATAGGTGGAAAGATGGGCTCATGAAGCAGTTTGGTGAGGAAATGAGTGAGTGTAAGTTTAGGTTTGAGTTAGATGTCTAGGACACAATTTGGGGAGGAGTATCCGAATCTGGGAAAACAGCTAGGGCAAATGCCTCCATTTGGGGTCCCCCAGAAAGTGACTCCAAGACAGGGATTTCTGTCTTCATGGCTTATAGGAAGCTGATCTCTGAAAAGACAGGGGAGTGAGACAGGGAAGAAACAGAATCCAGTAAAGGATGACTTTTCTAGAAAGTTCTCACAGTGGGCAACTGGAGCACAATCCTGCAAAGTTTCTCCAGGAGCCAGTGTAGAACATGATGAACCTCCAAGCTATTTCACCCGAGGGTTAGGGAGCTCAGCACCTTTGGTTGAGGATAGGTTGCTAGACCCTTCTGAGTTACTGTGCCTGTGGGCAGACAGGGCTCTGAGGGCCAAACACAGATCTGAAGCACAAAGACCATTGAAACTCAAGGAGCCATGCAGAGAAGCAGACATGAAAATGGTGTTTTCAGTCCCTGTGTGAACTGGGTTAGCTAGAGAAGCAAACCCAGAGACTCTTGTATGTGTATGTATATGTCGCTGTTGATGTTAGGGGGCATTGAGTCAAAGATCTTCCTTTTTCTCACTGCCCCTCTACTTTACCAAGCAGGATGCCCTTCTCTTAGAAGTGGGCCCTCCGGCCAACATGTTCAAAATACACGAGACATGAAGTCTCGCCCTCTTTGAGCCTTCTGGGTGTACTTCCTCCAAGACAGACCTGCTTTGCTTTTTGGGCGCTCCGTGGTACTTTCGGTATTCTTCACCAACACCAGAATTCAAATGCATCCTTGCTTTTTTGGGCTTCCTTATTCAATGTCCAACCTTCACATGCATGTGAGGCGATGGGAAATATTGTAGCTGGGGTCCGGCACACCTTAATCCTCAAAAGTAGCCTCCTTGCTTTTCAATGCTTTTAAGTGGTCCTGTGCACTAAATTTACTCAATGCAGTGTGTCATTTGATCTCTAGACTCCTGCCTCCATGAATATTGATCATATGTATATAGAAAGATATTTCTATCAAGAAATAACGCACATAGTAGGACAAGTAGGTCCAGTCCAGTTCAAGTCTGTAAGTCAGGTGTCAGCTGGAGGCTTCTCCTGACTCCTGTCATTGCAGGGGCTCATGCTCAGGAAGCAGAAAGTCAAGGCAGGTGGTGGAGGCCAGGCTGAATGCATCCGAGGACAGCCGAACTGATCCAAAGTTGGCAGTTCAGGCTGAGCCACAGTGGTGTAGTGGTTGTACGCGGGACTGCGGCCCACTGGGATGGAGGTTCGATTCCAGCTCACAGGAGCAAAGGCTGGGCCTCCTACTCCCACCACCTGTGGACAGTGATGCACCCCCCCCCAAAAAAAAACAAAACAAAAGAAAAAAAAACAAAGCTGGCAGTTCACTGGTGGCTCCTGGGGTCTGCAGACAATATTACAGGCGGTCGCCAAACCAGCTACAGGATCCAGCTCCAGCAGAAGGAGCAAACTAGTTTCCACACATTGTCAGTGCGCTCAAAGAGTAAACCATCTCTCGAATGAAACCTCTCTCAATTATATCAAGACTGTGACCAGATTAACCTCTTGACTGCTTCACGAAAGATCCCCTCATGGAGTTGACCACACTGTGTTAGATCTGATCAGGAGACAATCCTGACATACTTTACCTTACCCCTGGGAGGACCAGAGATATACCTTAGAATAGCTATTAAAAACAGGATGCTGGATCAAAGCCAAAAATGAAGGAAATTAATTTATTGATGCCATAGGCTGGCAAAAAGATTTGCTTTTGAAGCATTACAGAAAATGACCGGGAAAAATATGGACTCCTCACCACCCCCCACCCCCCAAGAAAACTAGAAAACTCCGTTTGGGCTAAACAAATTTTTAATTATTAACAGCTGTTGGAAAACAGACCCGTGTAGGCAGATGAAAAGAAATAGGATCAAGACCACTGGAGAACAGGGAGCTGATGAACTGTCCACCAGGCTGTGAGAGGCCATTCCCTATCTTGGCATCATTTGGCAGTTTTTAGTGAGGCAGGCAGATGGGGGGGGGGGGGTAAGGGGCTGGGGGAGAGGCAAGAGGAAAGGCCGATGTCATCAGAATGACCTGGGCTGCCAGCCCGCTTTTAGCAAATCTTTCAGGATCGTCACTTGGGTACCAGAGCCCTGGGGGCGTAAGGGCTACTAGTTGGGTTCTTTAAGGTGACCAGACGTCCCGCTTTTTTTGTCCCACGGCCCATGGCATTTTAAAATTAAACAAATATATTACAATACTATTTTGCATTCTAAGAACATTTCTGTTGCTCCATAAAGACCAAATTTTTAATTAAGGAACCACCCCCACCCCCACCTTCACCCCCGGTCAATGGTGTCCCGCTTAAAATCTGGTCACTTTATTAACTGCAAGGTTGGTCCTTTGAGACCACCAGCTGCTCCACGGGAGAAGACTGAAGCGCTCTATCCCTGTAGAGAGTTTCTGTCTCAGAGACTCACAGGGACCGTTCTGTCCTGTCCTACAGGATCACTGTGAATTGGCATCGACTTGATGGCAGGGAGTGGTCGTGAGGATCTTCGACTGATTTGGGTATCTGCCATCGGTTCTCCTCTTAGGCCTAATCCAAACTTTCCAGACCTTGCCAGTGGGTCCCTCCCCAGCTCCCCCATCCTGTGGACTCCCATGAAAAGCCAAGAGCTGGCGGCAAGGTCTTCCTCCAGGGTGGGCTAGCTGAGCTGCAGCCAGCAGAGACTAATGGGCTCCTGAGAAGGAGGCCGGCAGGACCTTACCCGCCACCACTGTCCCTCCTGCCCCAGCACTCATCAGACCCAGGGCGCCCTGATCACGCAGGGCAGAAGTGCCCCTGGGGGTTCCCAAGACTTTAACTCTCTCAGGAGTAGACTAGCTGTTCCTTTCGAATCACTGAGTCAGAAGCGACCCTGTGGCAGCTCATGTGGGCAGTGTGTCCCCAGCACAGGCACATTTCCACCCCCCACTGGAATCGCCACTAACTGGCTTTCCCTTGAATCCAATGCAATTGCTCAAGACCCTGACCTCTGCCCGGCTGGAAATACATCTAATATAAAACAGCCCCCCGAGAGGCAGGAGATGGGGCCAAGGACCCGTGAAGAAGAATGTTGGTTCGTTTAGCCCCAAGTAGCCAGAGCAGCAGCTAGCTGGTGTCATTCTGCCTGTGGGCTGTGGCTCTCCTCGCTGTCATGGCGGCTGACCGGCGGCAGCCTGACTCCCTCCGGAAGGGCTGCTCCGGAAGATCCCGGCCAGACTGCCCTTGTTCAGGGCCGTGTGTGATTTATAGCCTCTTGCACACACACGCACTCACTCATCCTGTCCACAGCCTGAATCTGGGCTAAGGCCCATAAAATAGGCAACCGCTATTGGCAAATTCATTAATTAGGATTCTGTTTGTACTTTTATTGTGAAGGAAAATCATTTGTCAGCTTAAAGTCAGACCCAGTGCCTGATGAGCTCTGTTATTCTAAGAAGGTATCGACTGACAAGGATTCGACTTGGCGTTCCCTCTCTTTCTGTCATGGCTGTCCCGCCCCACCCACCCACCCCACCCCTCCTTCCCTGTCAACTGAACCCCCATGCTGTTGAGGTAAAGGGCAGCCATGTGGATCAAGGGCAAGTTGGCCACCTCCCAACTCCGGGGGGTGAATTATGATTCATTCCGTGGCCCACAGGAGCACTTTCCAAAGGACTCAGGGAAGGAACATTCCTCTCGGGCCTTTAGACTTGGCTTGGGGTATGACGTCTGGAGTGAACCTCAGGCCTCCTGCGGGCCTGAGGAAGCAGACGATGGTGGAGTGGCAAGGAGAAGATAGCCAGGAGGCTGGCATGGACACAGACACAGAATTGGCCAGGTCAGGAAGAACGTGACCTTGAGTGTCTCGGTTCCAGGAGATACCATCTCCTCCAGTGTAGGCCAGCGGTCGGCAATTCAGAGACAGAAGACCCAATCCTGTCCCTCACTACAATATCAAAATTAATTGAAAGTCATCAGTAGATACTTGCAAACAAATGAAATCACCGTTATCTGCATGACGCCCTTTAATTCTTTTTTTTCATTTCATTTCCGTCCACGCGTACATACCAAAAGAGCTGCCCTTGGGTCCCCAGCCAGAGTGGGCCAAGCCCTGCAGCCCTGCTTTGGGTCACAATTGATGGGGTTTCTGTCATTAGCCTTGAAAGCATCGAACACAGCTGCAAACTCTCTACTATCCCTTGGCACCCTCCCGGTGCCCATTCTAATCATGGTAATGCCCCCATTCCACTACTACTGTGGAACCTTCCTCCACACACAAAAAATCAGGAAGCTTTAGGCCAGAGTCTATGGAGACACCACACACACACACACACACACACACACACGAGGATGCTCTGTGCAAATGTATCTTACAAAACGCTGAGTGGTTGTCATGTCCCGATGCCAGTGCACTGGTGGAGGATCACAAGGTCAAGGACATATCTCCCGTGTTGAACCATGTCTTTTCGAAATGACGGCATCCCTCCTAGTCTTCCCCACACAAGCCAGCTGAACAGGTCAGCTGGGCAGTTGCCCAGAGCACCAGTCTCATAGTCCCAAAGGCCACTGAAATAAATAAAAATGGCAGTGCTTCTTGCCTCAAGTTTCCACAGACCCCCACCAAAGGTAGTAACAGCATCCTTGTGTGGAGTTTTGAAGACTACCCCTGGCTGGCAAGGACCCCTTCCTTTGGGTATTTTTGCAGTACGTGCCTACACTGGAATCCTGCAGCCAAATGAAGCCTGGTGGAGCTTGCCTACTTATCCAAAGCTAGGCTTCATTTGCTTCTGTAACGTGGCAACCCCTCAAGATGGTCCTCCAAACTGACTTCAGAAAGGATCCAAGATGATGGATCAACTACCAAAAATAGAAAACATGCTACCTTTTTTTATTGTGAACTTTTATTAAGTCAAATACGATAAATTAGTAAGGTGTGTGCCTATCTGTGCCTAAAATGCTTTCATTCCTAAGTTGGGCTGAATCTGCTTCTTTCCTCCCAGTATCCTTTTTCAGGGAACTCGGAGAAGACAATCTGCAGCTTGACAGGCACATGTGGCCTCTTGAAATCAAGACACCATTTCCTAGACTCTCTTGCAGCTAGGGGTGCCCATGATCAGATGACTGCACCCTGGCCAATGAGATGTACTCAGTTCTGAGAGCCTACTTGAAATAGTAGTTAGTGCCCTCCACTGCCGACGCTTTATTCTCTCCTCCATTCTGATGGCTGGAATATAGACATGCTGGCTTGAGTTTGGCAAGAATCTTGAGCCATGAGGTAACCTTGGGAATGGAAGCCAGTCACGGCAGACCAATGGGATAGAAGCCCCTAAGGACTTTATAGAGCAGAATTTTAATTCCAGATTTAAGACTGCTCACCTCCTACCCTCTATATAAGAGAGGCATAGACTGTTGTCTTGAACAAAGCAAAAAAATATTGCTACAAAATCATAGGACCCTATGTTAAGCAAAACGATGAAAATGTAAAGCTTTTGCTTCTCTACAGCTCCACCATTGAGAGCTATAACCTTCTGCAGGTGGTGTTTCCAGTACTCTTAGCCTCCAGGAAGGAGCCCTTGGTGGTGAAGTGGTTTGTGCTTTGAGTTGTTAACCACAAGGTCAGCAGTTCCAAACCACCAATGGGTCCGTGAGAGAGAGGAGACTTTCTACTCCCATGTGGTAGCTACATAATTTCATGTGAACTTGAAGATATATAAAAATCTAGGGGTGGAGTCTAGCCTGTCAATCAGGTCACAGCCTGATGGTGGTGCTCCTTGTGGGAGTGGCCTTCTCATAAGAAACGTCTTGGGAACCTTCCCTCTCCCCCTCTCTGCCTTCAGGTTCTTATTGGCTGACAATGGTTTCAACCAGAGTCCTGGAGAGGGTCCACCACCATTGGATCCATAAGACTTTGCACCTACCAGTCTGATATTTCTGCATTCTGTATCATTGCATGTGGCTTCATGAGTCTGACGATGAGGGACTGATGGACTACTATCAGATTTATGGACTTGAGTTAAACTGGGCTGGGATGTTTTCTTGATATGTGAGGGGGTAACCCCCCCGAAAAAAAATGGAGGTTTAAAAAAATGGAGGTTTTTTTCCAAAGCTATGTCTTTAATTTTTTTTTTTTACAAAACCACCTAATCAACTTCAAAGTGCTCTCCATTACACTTAATACATCTGTCAACTCTGCGATTCCACTCTTGAAAAAAAATGTTTTCAAACTCATCTGTTTGGATGGCTGACAGCATCTTCCTCATGCATGTTTTTCTTTGCCTCTTCTAGGCTGCCAAATGGTTGTCCTTTTGTGTCCTTCTTCATTTGTGAAAACAAAAAGAAGTCTCACGGAGTGAGGTCAGGTAAGTAAGGTACATGGGCCAGAGAGGCATGCTGAACTTTTGTCAAAAACTGGCGCACTGAGATGGCTGCATGGGCAGGTGCGTTGTCATGGTGGCAAAACCAGTCCATCATCTGCCACAAAGCAGGCCTCTTTTGGCCCCACACTGTTACACAACCTTTTTAGAACCGCTGAATGGAAAGTTTGATGAACAGTCGGACCTGGTGGGACAAACTCCAAAGGTACTGTGCCCCTCACATCAAAGACCAAAGACTGGGTCATTATGCTCAAATTGGCATTTTGCAAAAGCAGATAATTTGGGGGCGGGGGGCAGTGTTTCAGATCATCCCTTTGCCCAATCTTTTTTAAAAAGAAAGACAATATGACCATAGAAATAATGCCACGTAAGATCACTGTGATGAGTACAAAAAAAAAAAATACCCCAACTCACTTTCATCAAGTCGCTAATGACTCACTGCAATCCTACAGGACAGGGTAGAAGTGCCCTCTGTGAGTTTCTGAGACAGTCACTGTGTGCAGGGACAGAAAGCCTCATCTTTCTCCCTTGGAGTGGCTGGTGGCATTGAACTGCTGGCCTTGCGTAACCTTGTGCATAACCACTCTCCCACCTGAGCTCCTGCGATGAGTCCGGGTCTGGATTCTTTCTCTGAGAAGAAGGATGCTTGCAGGAGACGAAGCTGGGTAAAGGTGAAGCTTAACTATCTCACCTGCCTCCTGTGCTGGCCCGGGTCTTCCCTTGCAGAGCCACTTCCAGGGTTCCACTCCCACCTCAGCCCCCAGCCTGGTCCCCGAGCCTGGAGAGCTTCCAACATCTGGGGCTTCCTGCCTTTCTGCCAGGGCACAGAGAGCCTGAGAAGGCAGCCAGTGCCACCGAGGCAGAAGCCTCAGGCCCACTTTCTGCTCACTTTGAGATGTCACGAACTCACCGACATTTCATCCCAACAGCTCTCCAATGCCTGTCTTTCCTCCCGGCCCACTCCAAGGGAATGTGGAGCTTCAGGGAGGTAGGCCGCGCAGGAACTGGGTGCTCAGCCTGCATGTCTGCCATGGCCACAGAGGCAGCAGAACTCTAGGGGCAGCTGGAAAGAGCGCCACCCCCAGCCCCCAACAGGAGTGACCAGGATTCAGTAGGGCAGTGCAGCCCAGCTTCCCTGAGGCCACCTCAAGAGAGGGGATGTTCCAGCGCTTTTGTCAACAAGCCCACTGCCTCGTTAACGCGCGAAGAGTTTGGATAGATTTTCACTATTGTCATCCATGGGAAATGTCAAATCATGAGAGACTCGGTGGATAAGCGGCCTGTATAAATTTCCTGGTCTTTCTACCTGCACAGTGGCTATATATGACAGTGTCCTTATGTGTGTAGGAAATACACCCTGAAATATTTCAGAGTAAAGCAGTCTTCAACTTATTCTCCAAAATTTCAGGTGAATAAAATGTGTGTTAGCAAGTGTGCATGTGTGTATATGTGTGTGTGTGAGAGAGAGAGAGAGAGAGAGAGAGACAAATTGGTCACATGTTAACATTCCGGGCATCAGCAAAGGGGGCGTACAGAAACTTTCTTGCATTATAGTTTGCAAATTCTCAAGTCTGAAATAATTTCTAACTCAAAGGTTTGTTAAATGAAAATCTGCACGCTCCCTCCTGGCACCTGAGGGGAGAGTACACATTGGGGGTGGGGAGGCCAGGCTGAGGGGCGCTGCCCAGGTCTGGAGGGCCCTGCCAGGAGGCAGATAAGAATCTAGACCCATCAAAGCAAAAAGCTGAAGATCCCTGACTGTTCGGGCAACGAAGGCCCAGCCAGCGCCCCTCAGCAACCTGCCTTTGCGGCCACCCTGACAAAAGCATCAAATAGGGAAAGTGGGCTGTGGCCAGCTCTGCCGCTGAATGCTGGTCAAGGAAGGGGACCAGGGGGGCCCTGCCCTGCTGCTCGGTCACCTCATCCCCTAGGGCCCCCACAGCCTGAGCTCCCCTGGCCAGCCTCCCCCCCGCTAAAGTGATAAGGCTCTCCGGGTTCCAGAAGACTCTTTATGGGGACCCTTTTGACCTCAGCCATCAATGAGGCAGGCCAGGGCTGGATTGTGACCGAATAAAGGAGTGGGCCTCCTGGATCAGAGCTGGCCCGCCTTGGCCGGTAGGGGGGTGCTCGGAGAGGCGGGGGCACGTGGCTCCATCAGCAAGGCTGTCTAAACAAGCAGGGGCTTTGCTGCACGACAGGCGACACACTCATTAAACACGGGGCCGGTCTGAGGCCTAATCTGATGGGGCCGCCCACAGTCGCCTCCATTCCCGCAGGTGGATGGGGCGGGGGCGGGGGAGTGGGACGTCCTGAGCACGTCTCAGCACACATGGGGTGGTCTCCTGAATCCGGACAAACGTGCCTCTGCCCTGCCTGCCTTGCCCAGGCCCAGAAATGAATAGCGCTGTCAGGGAGAGAGAGAGAGAGAGAGAGAGAGAGAGAGAGAGAGAGAGAGAGAGAGAGAGAACTGACAGGCCGCATATGACTGCCCCTGCGAAGGCAACTTGGGCGGCACTACTTTCCCGGCCTAACAGTGCCTTTCAGAAGACGTGACACCCACGGCCCCCATTGCTGGATTAGAAGCATTCATGGATTGCAGGAAAAGCGGGCCCTGCTGGAGCCCTGGTGGTAGATTGCTATCAGCAGGCCCCTCGGAGAGCGAGCGAGCGAGCCTGTGCTTTTATTCTTCGGAACCCTTTCATGGAGACGGCCCAGGCGTGGTGACTCAGAAGCTCCACAATTCAGAGCAGCTGGGGCCAGGGGCTGGGTGGCGGAGTGGGGCTGTGTGTTAGGCCCGGCCCCTGGCGGCTGGCCAGCTGGGAGGCTGGAGACGAGGTTTGCAGGCTCGTAAAAAGAAATTGCTTGTTCCTCTGCCAGACTGAAGAACACGCCAGATTCCGCGGGGAGAGAAGAAAGGCGCTGCCGGGGTCGGGCCGTTTACGCCCAAGACGGTGTCATCCTGCAGGGCCGGGCGGGCCGCTTCTTCCGGGCCAGGCAGCCGGCAGCCCCGCCAGGAAGGGCCTGCCACTGCTGACCCACTTGTAGGTGACCCCGTTGCAAATGAGGAAAGTGGGGCACGGGGAGGTGGAATGCATTACCCCGGTGCCCCCGAGATGACCTGGCCGCTCCCTGCCCTCCCCCAGAAGCCCACATTGCCCCATGATAAGGCCTCTGGGAAATTTAGGGCTGTAAGGGGGTCCTGATGGTCTGGTGCTCACGGGGATGGGCTGCTCCCGGAAAGGCCAGTCCTTGACAGCACCAGCCAATCCGAGGGAGGAGGCTGCGGTTTCTACTCCCAGAAGAAGCTCCACTCTCAGAAACCCACGGGCACAGTTCGGGGAGTTTACTTTCTTGGAAGGGGGCAGGGGAGAGGGAAGGGGCTACAGACTTCCAAGACAGGCTCGCGCATTCACCACCCGCACGGAGGCTACACTGAAGCGGTGGCCCTCTTTGGCATATGGCATCAGGCTCTTTCTCTTGACCTGAAGTGACGTAGCATTTAGCACCCCTTCTCCCGCCATCCCTCTCTGGCCTGGGGTTTCCTTGCTTTTGTTTATGACTATTCTTCTTCCCATCCTGTCATCACAGGATTTTCTAGGAGGAAAGGGAAAAAAAACTGGAAAAGAAATCCAACAGGTAAAAGACAAGCCCTGATTTTCATCATTAGATTTAACAGGCACACAAATTATCTGGCCCAATGATAACCAAAGTACCTGAACACTCCCTCCCAGTACCGAGACTTACCTCATCAGAAGACAGGTGCCAGACACTTCGTGGACTGGCATTGGGCCGGGAACCACACCAAGTAGTGGTGGCAAAGGTCAAGGTCAGATGTAGCGGGTCTGATTCCACCTCGGGCACGAAGGGACTCTGTAACTTCCTCCTCTAAGCCCTCCTGCTGGGGTGGCTACTGTGTGCCTTTGAGCCCGCTCCAACTCAGAATGATGCTAGAGGCTACAGGAGAGCTGTCCCCAGAGAGTGTTCTAGGCTGGAACCTTACCAGGAGCCCCGCTGCTAACCATTGCGCCACCAAGACTCCTTCTCTAAGCCCTCCCCGCCAAAAAGCAAACTCACTGCCATCGAGTCGATGCCGACTCAGAGCAACTTGACGAGCCAGGGAGAACTGCTCCTGCAGTTCTTGACGGGGATTGAAAGCCTCATCTTTTTGCCTCAGAACTGCTGCTGGCTTCGAACTGATGATCTTGAGGTTAGCAGCCTAACTCGGAACCCACTATGTCCCCAGGGCTCCTGCGCACTGTAAATGTGCCCACACCGCGGTCCGAAGGGCAGAGGACTGCTCTTTGCCTGGTCTTCAGCTCTGCTGGCCTTTCTCAACAGAGCAGGAGAGAGTGGGGTGATCGCATTTGGGGGGTTCTCAGGAGACCAAGTTCAGTGCCTTTGTTGAAATGGTCCTTTTAGGCAAATGCGCTGTCTTGCTCTGATTCCCATCTAGCTGCCCTCGCTACCACAAGGCTGTGTTTGGATGTGTGGGGGAGGAGAATAGAGCTTATGCCAGCGCTTCTCAAACTTGACTGTGTGCAGGAATCCCCCGGGGATCTTGTTAACATGCAGACGCTGAGCCAGCAGGTCTGGGTGGGGCCCAAGAGTCTGCATTCCTAACAAGCTCCCAGGTGATACTCAAGCCTCTAGTGCCCTCACACACTGCCCTTGGAGTGGCAAAGGCTTATGGGGTCCCGGACGGGAAGAGGAATCAGGTTCTTGGACCTCCACAGCACCCCTGGAAACTTCTAGATCTCTGCAGTGAAGTAGCTGATCTTAGCTGCCCCCAGAATGGTGACTGGTGAGGTTGGAACAGAGACCCTTGGCAGAAAGGTTCTTGGTCTGACCAGGCATCTCCTCCTCCTGCCACTGCCACCCCCCTGCTAGAACTCCTTCAGCTCCATCTAATGCTGTGGGAACTCGTGGCGATTCTCCATCACCCGTTCAGGAGCTCAGGGCTGCTCCGCTAACCTCACTTCCATCACGTGGTGTCCATCTGAATCTGTATCCGCCTAGAATACCGAATACAAACCGAAGTAACCACGAGTGTTTGCCCCCCACCTCTCCAAAGCACCTTCCTGGGACAGATTCCAGAGCAGCCAGCAGCATGCCTTCTGCTTGCCTCCTCCAGCTCCAGTTCCATCTTCCCACAGTCCCCCAAGCCAGCAGGAGCGCCCACTCCCCCATTCTCTTCCCATCTGATGGGGACATCCTTATTGACGCGTGATGTAGGAACCCAAGAAATTGAGGAAGCTTTTTATCTCTCCAGACAATACCTGGATTTCAAGTCTGTTCTCTACGTGTCAATTCAAAAAAAAAAAAAAAAAGCACACTCTCCAAGTTACAGACTCTGTAAGACAAAGGTTCTCTTACCAGCCCATATCTAGGTGGTGGATCACCAGGTCTTTCCTCTCCACGTAGGTCCTGACTGCTGACCTTTCCGTGAGTAGCCCTGCAACCACCAAGTCCACCCACTGCCAGGGGGTCAATTCCCACTCATGATGAGCCTGTGTCGGGTTTACCAGGCAGGAGCAAACTGCTTCCTGTTTCTCCTACAAGGCAGCGAGTGGGTTGGAACTACCAAACTTGTGGTTCATAGCCCAATGCCTAGCCCACACAGTCACTTCAACTCATCCACTGCCACCAAGCTGATTCCGCCATTCTGACCCACAGGACACGGGAGACTTGCCCGTGTGGGTCTCAGAGACTGTAGTGCTTTATGGGACTAGACAGCCTCCTTTCTCTCCCTCAGAGTGGCAAGTGGTTTCAAACTGCTGCCTCGGGACTGGCACATTGCGGGTGCTCACTCTTCGTTACAGGCAGACCGAGTGCCAGCAACAGGCTTCCCTAGGAGCAGCGCCCTGTTTTCAGGAGATTGAGCCCTTCATAGAGGCGTGTGTGAACTGGTCTACATCCTGCTCCGCAAGCAAGCACAAACCACAGCAGTGCCTCAGATGGAAGACTCCCTGGGTGGTGCCAACAGTTGAAACTGGAAGTTCAAAGCCACCCAAAGGAGTCTTGGGAAAAAAGGGTTGGCAAGGTGCTTTCCAAAGATCATCATCTTAAGACCCACCGGAGAACAGCCTCACTGACACATATGAGACAGCATGCCTCAGAAACGACTCAATGACCACAGATTTGGGGAGGGGGTCATTGAGCCCTGTGGTGGAAGTTGGGGTGAACCACCTTCAAAGAAAAGCCCCTTCCGGATTAGCTCCAGGAGCCCTCGCATTGCTGTGGGCTAAGTGTGAGCTTGCTAATCACAAGGACAGCAGTTCAAACCCACCAGCTGCTCTCAAGGATCAAGATGAGGCTGTCTGTGCCCAGTCTTGGCAACCCTATATAGGGTGGCTAGGAGTTAGCATGCAAGTGCAAGCTGGACAGTGGCAAGGGAATACTCAAGAAGAATCGATGCCTCTGATGCTAGTGCTGGAGAGAATATTGGCAGCTCCACAGACCGCCAAGAGCACACCCCAATCTGTCTGGGAAGAAGGACAGCCAGAGCGCTCTTCAGAGGCAAGGGCGGCGAGACTGCCTCTCACCTGCTTTGGACATGGCGTCCCTGGAGAAGGAAGGACATCAAGCTGCGTAAAGGAGCAGAGCGGTGACAAAGAGAAGGTCCCTCGATGCACCAACACAGAGGCTGCATCCACCGGCTCAAGCATAAGAATCTTTGTGAGGATGGGGCGGGAGCAGGCAATGCTTTGTTCTGTTCTACATGGTTGGAACCAACTGGATAAGCAACACCTAACAATAGCATCATGAATGCGAATTGACCCGCTCTGGCGTCAGGCTGGCTTACCTGCTGAGAGCGGCCACCCCCATGGCCTCCCTGGGTAGCTATGCCCAGCAACTGAACCAATGAGCCCTTCAAGGTTGCTAACTGAGGCTAACTCAGCGGGACCAAAGTCTCACACCTAAGGTCCCATGGGGTGGGCCGAGGCAGTGCCTGCCCTGGAGTTTTCCAGTCCTTTGCCCTCTGCCTCCTTGGGAACTCCTGGCCTCTCCCTTCCTCCAGCGGGGCTCCTTCATAAACATCCGGCCCTCTCATTTGCATCTCAGAGTCCTTTTCTCACAGAGCCCCACCCTGTTGACACAGCCTGTCCCTGGGAGACTTTCAGGAGATGAAAAATCAACAGTCTTTCTCCTGAACCAGAGCAGGCGGAGGCACCAGGCTAGGCCTAGGGACAGGCCTCCTCTCCCTGCCCCCATAGCCTGGGCTGAAGCGGAAGCTGTCTGGAGAGGAAGGCAGCTCCCCTCCTCTGATGACAAACCTAGAACTAGCATCTGGAAGAAAGATGGGAGAGGAAGAAACACACACCCCTCCCCCTGCCCCACCACCACCACCACCCAGAAAAGGAAGGGAAAGCTGGAGGCTGGGGCTGTGGCACAGGGAGGGAGCATGGGCTTCGGGTTCGGGAAGAACAAATTCCTGCTCGGATCCTGGGCTGGTGGTCCCAACGCAGACCAACTTCTCGCAGGGCCTGAGCCCTCGCCTATAAAATGAGGGGCGTGTCAACGAGGTAGCCTCCTTAGAAGTCCTCTGACTGCGACAGCCCCACCTCAAAGGAGGCTGTGTGTGTCCCCTGGGTTTCAGGGGGTTTCACTGAGGCTGTGCCCTCAGTGCTGAGAAGGTAACCCTGGCCTCGCCTCTCTGACGCGAGGGCATCTGGGTAGTTGAACGCACCTCCCACCTGACTCACTGCCATGGGGTCTGTTCCACCGCCCAGCCACCCTGTAGGACGGGGTCCCAGCAATCTCTACGGGGACAGACAACCGCAGCTTTTTCCTGCAGAATAGCTGAGGGGTTTGAACCAACTGTGGGGTTCGCAGATCAGTGTTTATCCCCCGGCGTCCGCAAGGCTTCTTCATGGAACCTGCGGACCACACCAAACCTTAAGACCCTGTCGACGGGACTCCAAATGGAGAGGCCACAGCCTGGCCTGGCCTCACAACTGCCACTTGGCCAGATGGCAGAGCTGAAAGCTGCTGTCTGGGGCCTCAGCCGCTCTCACACCTTATAAACGGGAGGCTGGCTGCTGCACACACAGAAAGGAGACGCTGAGAGGCTGCACGGTGGCTGTGGCGCCCCCAGCTATCTGCGTCTGGGTTTCCTTACCAAGGTGGGGTGAGGGTTTTCCCCTCCCGGAGACTGTTCCCCGCTCCAATTTTCAAAGGGTCCGGCCCTCAGTGTGGAATATAATCAGAGGCAAGAAGCTGGCCGGGGAGTGAACCAGGGTCTGCGTTTCACACTCGGAGCAGGCCAGGGTATCCCTTGAGTAAGGTGACCAGACGATCCGCTTTTGGCAGGACAGTCCCGATTGTGAACAATTTTCCCCGCGTCCCGCGGTGTTTAAAAAAGTCTCAATTTTTGGAAAGAATGCACGACAAGCTAGGGAACTGCGGGAGAACGGGAAGGGACTATACCCCCACTACACTCGTGGTCAATGATGTCTCGCTTTACCAATGTTAAAATCTGGTCACTTTAACCTTGAGGGGACGTCAGGACCACACCCAGTGCAGCCAGGGCCAACCCCGCTAAGGAGGAAAGAGAGCGTCTCTCCCCTCAAAAGTTCCTCTCTGGGTTTGGCTGGACATGGCCACCTTCATTCAGGGGCTCTGAGAGCAAGCCAGGCCTGCCAAGAGGTGTCCTTTGTGAGGAAAACACGGGGCTCAAACAGGGCTGGCCTGCCCCCAGGCAGCAAAGGGACAAGGCCCACCCTCCTGGGCCCCTTCCTGGGTTCAAGTCAGAGCACCCACCGTGGCCGGGAGCGGGTGCTCCGGCCAGGCCGACTCCAGAAAACAGCCGCAGAACCGCCAGTCAGCTGCTGCGTGTTTGTTTTCACAGCTGTTCCTCCGGCTCTGCTGTTCCAGTGAGCAAAGGAATCTGTTTGTCTGAGAACAGGAATGTGGCAAAGAGGCTGGAGGCGGCCCTGGGCAGCCCGGGCAGCCTCAGAAGCTATGGGGCCTGCCAAAACCAGCGAGACACCCAAGGGGAGTCACCCAAGGGCCTAGGGGCCAAGGTCACACACTCAGTGTCACTCTCCACTCTACCCAGCCTGCCCAATGACCCTGCTCCTCTAAGGGCCAGGTCTTTGCCCAGAGTCATTTGGGGCAGGTGCCAAGCTGACCGTCTAAACACACAGGACAGAGCCACCCCCCTGCCCCCCTCCCCCGGTCTGAGGTGAGTTTATTTGTTCCTTTCTCGTTGCCAGACGCAAGCGCGCGCCCCAGCGCACACACAGACACTCGGAGGAGGAAGTCGGTCAGCGGTGTGTGTGAGGCGCAAGCAAACAAGACTGCAGCCCGGCCCGCAGTGGACTGGGGAAGAAAGAAAACAGCAGTATCAAGAAACGCTTCCAGGCCAGCCTGGTGTGCCAGTACCACTGCGGGGCCAGAGCTGAGCCCAACAAGAGGGGAGGGGGTCTGAAGGACTGGAGCTCTAGCCACAGGTCCCTGTGGTTTCATCCTTGTCTAGAAGGTTCCAGCAACCTCGAAGAAGCCCAGCCAGGGCCCGCCGAAAAGTGATCGATCACATGAGCTCACTCTTAACACACACCCTTCTCACCAGTCACCGGCATTCCCTGAGGAGTTTCCCTGAGGATGAGGGGCAGAAGGGGGAGGGGGGGAGCTCAGAGATTCAGGGTAAAGTTTGGAACTCTGCCAGGTTCGTGATTTACATGAAGAAATCACCATCTGATGGCCTAAGAGTGGATCCTCTGCGAGCGTGGAAGTAGACTTTATAATAATGAACTATGCCTGGGTTGGCAGATCAAATCCAGCAGCAGCTCCCCAGGAGCAAGGCTGGGTCTCCTACTCCCACCAGAGGGCAGTGATGCCCAAAAGCAAACAAACAAACAAAAAATGATGAACTTTTCCTGTCTCTGAGTCTTTCCTGGTCAGATCCATAGTCTGGGCACAGGAGGTCAAGTGACTTACACAAGGTCATAAAACAAAAGAATCACCAAGGGCCAGTGTCTTCAGCTGGGCTACCCCCGAAGCTGTCCTCAAGGCAAGGATTGGGAGCCGTGTGAGTTATTGGGGAGGAAGATGTCTTGGTGGCGCAGCCGCACAAGCAGTGGATGGGATTTAAATGAGGCAGCTAGTGGACATGAGAAAAATGAGACATACACATGTACATTACAACTGTTCCCAGGAGACCCTAGGAAGCAGTTTTATTCTGTCCTTAAGGAGCCCAGGGGCTTAGTGGTTATGACTTGGACTCCGATCCGACAGGTCAGCCGTTCAAAAGCATAAGCTGCTTGTCAAGGAAACAGCCCGTCGTGGAGACTCAGGGGGCAATTCTCTCCTGTTCTCACTGGGCTTCTGTGAGTCAGTGTTGAGTCGCTGGCAGGGAGGTTAGTCGGCTTTTGTTGATATTGGAATAGGGTCACTCTGGGTCAGAACTTCCTCCGTGGCCATGGGTTTGGTTTGATGTCTGGGACAATGAGACAGGGAAGTGAACCCTGGTGGCGCTGATGGATAAGCGATGGGTTGCTAACTGCAAGTTCGTACCCACCAGCCACTGGGGGGGGGGGGGGGGGGGGGGGGGGGGGGGGGGGGGGGGGGGGGGGGGGGGGGGGGGGGGGGGAAGGGGGGAGAGTGAGAGGGCTATGAAGATTTACCATCTCAGAAATTCTATGCCTAAGGTGATTATGAGTTGAAGTGGACTCGATGTCAGTGAGTCTGGTTTGATTTTGAACACAAGCAGCAGAAGGTCTGCTAGAAGAGAAATGGGGGGCCACTCTCCCTCGGAGTGGGGAAGCTGGCCTATTAACCCCCTAGTTCCCAGGATCATCACAGTCAAGAAAGAAGACATTGCACCACCACCACCACCACCCAGGGCGACGAACAACAGAAACCATGGGGAAAGGGAGGCAGCGGTCAGTGTAAGATATGAAAGCAATAATAATTTATAACTTAGCAAAGAGTCACAAGGGGGGGTGGGGAAGGAGCTGATACCAAGGGCTCAATAGAAAGTAAATGTTTAGAAAATAACGATAGCAACATATGTTTAAATATGTCTGATACAATTGATGTCTGGGTTGTTATAAGAGGTGTAAGAGCCCCCAGTAGAATTACCTTTTAAGAAAAAGAAAGAATACATCTGATGCCTTCTGAGCACGTCTGAGGTAGCGAATCCAGAGTCCTACTGGGTTTTCTGCACCAAGCTGCCCCTCCCCCAGAGACTGAGCCTAGGGTACTCAAGCCCCTCAGCTAATCTACGAAGGGATCAGCCTGTGTTGAGTCGGGTAGAGATGGGGGGCGGGGGGCTGGGGTGGGAGTTGGGATAGAAACATACACGCATGCGTGCGCACGCACCAGGACGTGCAGCTTGAATGAGCTTGGAATTCCCTGTTGGCTGCTAAGTCAAGAGTCCCTGGAGGCCAGTGACGCTTCGCTGGGCCCCAGACGTTGCGCGCGAAGGCTTGGATCTGAATGCAAAATGTACCACTGTCTGACCGACCTTGGGCAAGGGACGGGTGGCTGGCCCTCTACCAACCAAATCCTCTGCCATCAAGTCCATTCTGCCTCAGGCGACCCTCCGAAGCACCATTTCCCAACATCGGGAATTCTGCCCCAGGAGCATGGAAACAATGGGGGTGGGGGAGGGCTGCAAAAGCGAATACCTACACTTTCTCCTGGATTCTGGGCTACCATAGACAAGTGTTTTAATTGTCAGGGGTGCATTGGATGATTTTTGTTTTGTTTAATTTTGTTCTTTTTTTTTTTTTTTCTGAAAAGGGGAGGTAGGCCAAGTTTGAAAGCCTGCTAGTCGAGCTACTGGGGTTATAAGGCAGTGATTCTCAACCTTCCTAACGCCGATACCCTTGAATACAGTTCCTCATGCTGTGGTGACCCCTAACCCTAAATGTTTTCATTGCTACTTCCTGTCATTTTGCTCCTGTTATGAATCGCAATAGAAATATATGATATGCAGGATGTATTAGGCAACCCCTGTGAAAGAGGTCGCGACCCACAGGTTGAGAAACCGCCGCTAGAAGTCATGCAGGAAACTAGAAGACAGCTTCCTCTTTCTTCCACAGTGCACTAGGAGGGATTAGACTGCTAACCTTGAGGTTAGCAGCGCAGGGAGGGCTCCTTGCTGAACACCTAAAGCAAAAAGAAAAGTCAAAAGGCCTCATTGCCATCAAGTCCATGCTGACTCAGCGACCCTATAGGACAAGGTGGAAATGCCCCTGGAAGTTTCTGAGACCGAAACTCTTTTTCCTGAGGCGCTTGGAACTGGTGACCTTGAGGTTGTTTAGCAGCAGACCAACTCACCCCGACTCGTCCTAACCACTTGGCCACCAAAGTTCCTTTGCTGAAAACTTAAATGCCTGTGAAATGAGAACTGCAATACCAATGTCAGTCCTCAAAGGCTTATTTTAAGAATTACAAGGGATAGAGCAGCCTTCCTACCACAGTGCGTGGTCTACAGTAGGTGGCAACAATGACCCGGAGACAACCCCCAAACACGAGAGTGCGACTCAGTTCAATGGAATATTCTAGGCCTCCCTCCCCAGGTGTGGATTTCAGATTAGTGAGAAGGCAATCCGAGGCCGGGGGTGTGGAGACAATATGTCATATTAGCTGATTTCTCTCCTTTTCCCCTGCCTTCCTTCCTCCCTTCCTTCCTTGAAATCAATTCCCAGGATTAGGATCGCCAGGACAAAGAGAACAGATGTTGCTGCAATTGGGCTTTGTAAACGACCGCGAGCTACAACTGAGCCGAGCGTTACCTTACCAGGACCTATCTCATTATTACACATTATTCAGAAGCTGTGCAGAAAAGATTCGGGAACCTCGGCATCGCAATGGTTAGATGCTTGATTGCTAATGACAAGGTCAGTACTTTGAAGCCATCAGCCACTCCTCTATACAGGGGTGGAGGGAGATGTGGCATCGGCTTCGATCAAGATGACAGTCTTGGACACCTTCTGGGGCAGCTCGACTCGATCCTGCATGGTCACTATGTATCCGAAGTGACTCGAGAGTCGCAGCATCACCACCTCTAGAAGGAACAAGAAAAGCTCACCACCGGCAAGTCGATTCGGACTTCTACTGACGCTATATAGAGGACATAAGAGAACTGCCCCCGTGGGTTTCTGAGGCTGTAAATCTACGGAAAGCCTCATTCTTCTGCCCTGGGGCTGCTGGAGGCTTTGAACTGCTGGCCTTGAGATAAGCAGCTGGACAAGTCCCCCACTACACCACCAGAGCGCCTTTCAACAATAACACATAAAGCTGTTCATAATGGTCTTATTTACATGTGTGTCTGTGTGGTTTTGCTCATGTATGAACATTTTCCTCTCACATTGGACGAGCTTGTTGATAAAAAAGAACTCCATCGGCCAGATATATGTATATATTGACCTCCACTCAGTTTAACTTCACAATTTGACCGGAATGCGACTTGCAACTTTGCTTCGCCTTTATGTGAAGCTCTTTTCCTTATTATCTGTAGAGTAAAGCTTTATTTTCTCATTCCTTCCACCATTCCCAAACCTGAAAGTCCTTTCTCAGGAGCCAACCATGTTTTCACAATGGGATTTCTTAGAGGAAAGTGCTCCAGATGGAAATGTTAGGCTTCCGGGGTGGTTTACCTCGGGATTCTTGCGTTTCAATGCTGAAAGACTTCACGCGGCAAAAGCGCTTTCCTAAACCCTAAGAACTTTTATGAGGGAAAGAGCATTTTCAGGTATTACAGTCTCAAAGGTACACAGTATATCTGGAAAGGGTAGAAGCCCGAGTGGGAACCATAAGAGTTTGAGGCTGAAGATGGCCACTTGAGGGGAACTCAGAAAAAAAAAAAAAAAACAACCACAGATGAAAAGAATATCAGAACAGGATCGAGGACCCAAAAGCCAGAAAGCCCTGGGCCCTGTCTTTTCCCCCTCTGGCCTTCCCGGAGGGGGCTTTGCTGACGGTACTGACTGATCTTATTGGTTGAGTTCAGGTGCACCCATGTGATGCCCCCTCGCTGGTCCCCAGGTGTTTTCTCAAGGTTGTCTGATGGGTGCCTCCCTTCCCTGACACCCCTTTCTGGTGGCCTTGGCAGCTGATTGCCCCTCGTGCAGGCATTTGGGGGAGACAACGCCCATTATCCCTCATCTAACAAACCCTAGCGGCAAGTTCGATAGCATTAGCTTCTGTAGGTTCCCCAGGGAGGGAGGCCCATTTTCAGTGTCACACTTGTAGCCATGAGTTCTGGAAGCAGAGAGCTGGGTTTGAATTCCAACTCTGTCGATGGACAAGTTCTCTCAGCCTTTTCCTCAGTTGGATGATAATCAGAGAGATGCCAAGAAGATTAACTGGCACCTTTACATGTATTGGTTGGGCTCCAATCTAAAGTGAGCAGTTTGAAGACATCATTTGCTCTTTGGGGGAAAGACGGGACTTTCTACTCCCACAAAGAGCTAATCGGTTGTCTCAGAAGCCCACAGGGGTCATTCTGCCCTGCCCTCTCGGGTCACCAGGAGGCAGGATTGTCTTGATGGCGGTGAGGTATTTTGGGGGTCTATCTAGGGGACCTGAGCCTGTGTCAAGTGGCCCTGAAGATGTGAGGGAAATAGGTGTTTACGCTGGCCCAACCGGAAAGGGACTCAGACAGCGCTCACCCAGTTCAGCAGGGAGGCCGGGCCCCTGTCCTCACTAAGACTCTTTGTCCGCCTGATCGGAGGTTGACAGACCACCTGGCCTGCTAAACCAGGAAAGTAAGCTTTTCCCATTTACCCAATTACCTGCCAGGAACCCTGCCATTGTGTTCTTTGTTTTCTCACCCTGAGGGGGGACTGGGGGGCTGAGAACAGTCCTGCTTGTTTTGGCACCAGGAGCCCCCTGCCCTGATTGCCTCCCTGTAATTCCACCCCAGGCGGCTCAGACCCAAGAATTTTAATTGACCTGGAATTAGAAACTTTGTTAACAAGAGTGGCTGGAGGAAGGCCTGAGGGGGACTCAAAGGCTTGTGACTTTCCCATGGAAGAGTCAAGTCCAGAGACCCCCAGGGAGAAGGCAGGGGGTGGGCAGAAAGCACAGGACTTTGTAAGCCCTGAAAGAGACTAAAATGGGCTGAGTCCTGGGGTCTTGGGCCTGTGGAAAACAATTATCCCCGAGTTCCTGTGACTGGCTGCTGCAGGTGAAGCGGTACCCCAGGCCTTACTCTCCCCTACCACCCACAAGCCATCTTGCAACCGGGTGTCTAATAATAAGAGCCAGCGACGTTGAATTTGGCTCTGCAAACTGGGACTCGCTGTTGAATCAGTCCTCTTACAAGTGGAAGGAAGCAGGCAAGTGGGCAGCCTTTATCACTCCTGTTTCACAGAGGAGGCGACTGGGGCACCAAAGAGGCGAATCAATGGACCCATGTGTGGGAGACCTGGGTCTCCATCCAAGGGTTTGAGTTCTTCAATGAAAGCTGTCATGTCTACCCTCGTCAGCTCATGAGAAACCCCATGGACCATGAGATGGGGCTGTTCTCGATTTCCAGGACTTCCTTCCTCGTCTGTCCTCATCTGGAAGCTTCGCCGAAACCTGATTAGCATCCCAGCAACACAGAAACTCCAGTGGCACATGAGGGGGGTGGCTGCCCATAAGGTGCATTACCCGGGTCTCCCTCATCCAAGGAGCGAGTTCTACCCCTGTGCCAACGATGCCCTCTTTGCCTAAAGCCGAGTTTTCAGCCCTTAGTCATGAGGATCTCCCTGGGACAAGGGTGCAGTGCTGGAATCTCCACCCGAGCCTGGAGGTCGGGGGGTGGGGAGGTAGAGATGGGGGGAGAGACGGGGAGGCCTAAGAATGTGTTTTCAGCAAATGCTCAGTGAAAGTGAATGCTGCACTCTGGGGTCCCTGCTTGGACAGCCACTGGTCTCAAGCGTGTACATCATCGGGCCTCATCAGGTTAATAAAGAAATGCTTCCTGCTGGACTGAATGGACAGATTTGGGCCTTTTCCAAAGAATCTGTGAATGGCAACAAATCTGAAACAGAAGGCCCAAGCAGCAGTCTAGAGCTGCTGGAAACTCCGCACATGAGGGAAGGGGTGAGAAGAGGGAGGCAGAAGACAGAGGTGGCGCAGGTTGTAGCTTGAGCACAAGGGGTTAATTCTGAACCCGTCCTGGAAAGTGCAGGCACGCACATGTGGGGCAAGGAGGAAGGTGGAATTATTGCTTATATACAGAACCATCAAGGTCTTGGCTGTGTTAAAGCAAATCATTACTTCCAGGTAGTAATGCATTTGAGGCAATGTCTTCTGCCTGCGCTCAGCAATGCATGCGTCTTAGCGTGGTGGCCAGAGAAATGGCGAACCGCCGTCTATTGAGCGAGTGATAATGGAATCCAGGAGGTGGAAATTACAAGTCGAAAAGTACAATCGATGCCCTGACTGTGAAATGACGGACTGCCTGGGGAGGAGCAGTGTGGAGAAGCCTGCCTGCCACCCACCCCCTTGCAGGCCCCCTGGGCCCTGCTTAGGCTTCAACCTTTCTGATTCTCCCAAGTTCCAAAGTTCCTTGAGGGCAGAGACCATATTTTAATCAGGGGTCAACCTATCTTGTCAGGGCGGAAATGGGCCTGAGAGAGCTTCCAGCCCTGGAATGGCAAATTGGTTTCCTCTTCATGCCAGCTCCCAGCGGTTCCTGACAATGGGGCTGAGAAGTGTTCCGCTGGTGTCTCTGGGCCCAGCCGACCAATTAGTGGCACTTAACACTGGTACTGGGGGATGGGGTGGGACAGGCTACAAAGGAGGCAGCACGGCCAAGGACAGGAGGAGCAGGTGGGGCAACCCTGCCCAGGATGGTCCCCTGCCATATCCCAGCACACAGATCTGTCCCCTGGCAATACCCCCTCCCAAGACAAGGGTTCTTGCATATTACTCGAGGGCCTCTGGACTTGTGTGGGCATCTCTTTCTTATCAATCACTGCATTTTCCTTTTCACTGAGCTGTGCTACTCACTGCAGAATCAGCAGTTCAAAACCACCAGGCACTGCCCAGGAGAAAGACGGGATTTTTCTCCCCTCTGAAAACGAGTTACGATGTCAGAAACCCACAGGGGCAGTTCTTCCTTGGCCTATAGCAGCAGTTCTCAGCCTGCAAGCGGCGACCCCTTTGGAAATCGGATGACCCTATCACAGGGGTCACCTGATTCATACATAATACTAGCAAAATGACAGTGAGGAAGTAGAAATGAAAATTAATTCCACCACATGAGGAAGTGTATTCGAGGGTCAGGGCATCAGGAAGGTTGAAGACCATTGGCCTATAGGATGGCTGTAAGTGGGCATCGATTCAGTGGCAGTGAGTTTGGTGAGTTGTTTGTTTGTTTATAACTGCAGTTGAGGGTTTCTTTCCATTATAAATGCAGGCTACACAAACCGGAGTGACATTAGCATTCCCTGGGACTCTCGTGCCACCCGGAGAAGCGACTGCCCTCTTCAGAGCGCCTCATCAGGGCCCACTCCTCCCCAGGATCACATGTAATCTGCTCTGGGATCATGGTGTCTAATGACGACATCACCAAGTTGCTGCTTGAATATTTGGATATGTGGATCTCCTTAGAATCGATCCCCTCTATAATCCTATGTTAGGCTGCTAAATGCAAGGTCGGCAGTTCAAAACCACCAGTGGCTCAAGGGAGAAAGAGGAGGCTTGCTATTCCCATAAGGAATGATGGTCTCAGAAGCTCACAGAGGCAGTTCTAGCCTGTCCTATAGGGTCGCTGTGGGTCAGCGTCAACTAAGGCTTTGTCAGATACCAAAGGGTCCAGGGGTCCAGAGAGGGTGAACTTCCCACACACACCCCTCCACACCCCTGATCCCCACTGTGAAAGTTTGCTGAGTGCCACTCCCCTGCCCGGGTCCACTGCAGTCAGGGAAGTGGACGTGGACCACATGGGCAAGCCTGGGTATTCTTTGCTGTGACCTGGCAGCAGCTGGCAGCTGAGACAGTGAGAATCGGCTGCTCCCCACTCTGGGGAGACAGCCGACCTCGGGGGCTCTCTGGGCTCGGATGCCCAGACAGTGACACCTCTGGCCCTAGGCCAGACTGTTTGGCCAGTCTGGGTCTCAGCCCCGGTCGTTCGATGTTTGGCTCCAGCCTGCTTATTTCTCCCTAAGGCGAACCTTCTCTTCTACTCCCGCCCACGGGGCCAGCCAGTGACCCACCAGGCTGCCAGTATCTCTCCCTGCTGCGCTGAGGTTTCTCAAGCTGCCGGGTGGGTGTGGGGAGCAGCCACTTCACCGCCCCCTCACCTCCACTCTTGTCATTGCGGTTTGCAAATGCATCTGCCCTGATCCTCTCTGGAAGCCTGCAGGCCAGGGACTACGGGCTCCGCAACCTGGCCGGCAGAGCCAGCGCACCTGACAGAACATTCCGCACCTGCCTCCACCCCTACTTGACCAACCAGAAAGTGAGACCATGACCTGTCCTGTCCGGGTCATGCAGATCAGGAATGAAAATCCCATCCAAGTGGCCAGGCTGGATTGCCTTTTCTCACCCCCACCCCCACAATCACACAGCCTCTTGAATAATGGAAGATTCTGGCTTTGTAACCATCGGAGGCAAAAGCAGGGACAAACCAGCTAAAACAAAGGCTGTAAATGCTTCCCTATTGAAACATCACCTTTGATGAAGTGGGGAGATTGGGGGCCCATGCAGCTGCTCTCTTCAAAGTAGGGGGTAGGAGTGGGGAAGGGGGAGTAGGGAAGTCTGTTCACATTGGATTCTTGGTCATTGGCACTGACCATCGAGGTTCTATGGTGACCTTCTTGTTGCTGTGACACTCGGAGGAGTTCCCCCCACCTCCCGCCTCTTTTCCATCAAAAACAAAGGCTCCAATATTCTCTGCTTTGCAGGTCGCCTCTTTTGCCCAAAGCATCTTCTCCTGTGGCCTGGCATCAACAAGCGCTTCCTGAGATGTGAGGGCTTTCCGTGAGGTGGGGGCAGGCAAAGCCGGGCAACAAACAGCCCTGCAAATCACCCTGGGTCAAAATCCTGTACAATGGCTTATGACTCACTCCCTTTTCATTCCAACCAGGGCAGCCTGCCACGTGGTGACTTGGAGACCCAAGCTTCTCCCACTTTGTGGAAAATAAGATCACCACCTTCAGTGTGTGGCTTCCAAGGTCAAAGAGAAAGCAGACTCCTCTGAGGGAGAACTCTAGGGTCCAAGAAGAACCCTTCTATCTCTTTCCATTCCAGTCGAGAACTTAGTCACATGGCCCCAACCTAACTTCAAGGAAGGCTGGGAAATAGTTTTGCTATGAGCCCAGGAAAGAAATGGGCCTGGTGAGGACAGAGGATAAGCCCTGCCGCAATCTTCAGTACTCTTCTGTTGTCAGAATAAACATTCTTTCGGTGGCAAGTGACAAACTAGTGAAAAGTTGGATGAAGATACCCAAAAGAATACTGGGTATCTCCCACAATCCAAAGAAAACCTGACCAGGAAAAGTAGATTTGGGAAACACTGGGCATGGTGGGAAATACCTTTTTCTTCGGCTCATTCATTCGGTCAAGGATATTAAACATGTACTAGGTGCCAGCCCGTGGAGCTTTGATGGACTGGCAGTTTCTGGTTACTCATTGAGCTGCAACATACAAGGTTGGCAGTTCAAAGCCACCTGCTGCTCCCATAAAGAGTTACAGTCTCAGAAACCCATCGGGGTCATTCTCCCTTGTCCCTAAGGGTTGCTGTGACTGGGCATTGACTTGATGGCAGTGAGTTTGACTTCTTGGATTGGTGCCAGACTGGGCTTTACAACAGTCAACAGACCACACCAGCCCTGAACCTCATGAATTTCTCTCTCTCTCTCTCTCTCTCTCTCTCTCTCTCTCTCTCTATCTATCTCTCTCTGAAAACTATTTTCTCTCTTCTTTGGGCTCAGTTTCCCAAGAGCTGCTATGGTGCTTGTTGAGGGTCTTCAGGGGTTTCCAAGGATTGAGGAAAACCTATGATTGCCTACCACTCTCACAAGTGCTGTTTCTACTTCTTTGCCCATCTGTTGCCCCCAACTGCCATCTATAGATGTCTGCCTGGACAATTGGTTTGCTCAGTTACTGGTGAGAGAGGGAGGTTCAGAGGGAGGCTTCTTGATCTTCCCTCAAACCAAGAGTCTTAATTTGGGTTCCCCCAAAAACAGACCCAAAAAAGAAGGTTGAAGTGCTTGTGGTTTCTTTAGGAGGGAATCCCAGCAAGCAGCAGGTAAGAAAATGACAAAAGGAAAGCCAGTAAAATATCCACAAATGAGTCAGTTACCACTATGGTAAAGTGACCAGACAGCCCTCTTTTGGCGGGACAATCCCGATTTCAAACAATTTTTCCCGCATCCCGCAGCATTTTCTAAAAGTCCCAATTTTTGGAAAGAATGCACGACAAACTAGGAAACAGCATGAGCACAGGAAGGAAATATACCCCTTTTACCCCTCCCCCCACCTCAACCCCCAGTCAATGGTGTCCAGCTTTACCAATGTTAAAATCTGGTCACTTTACACTATGGGCATATGTTAGACCGGGCTCGCTAGAGAAGCAAAAACAGTGATGCTGTGTGTGTGTGTGTGTGTGTGTGTGTGTGTGTGTGTAAAGAGATTCATATCAAAAATGGCTCCTGTGGCAGTCATGTGCTTATGTTAATTTCCTGATTGAGATGTAGGGGTGGAGTCTAGCCTGTTAATCTGGAGATAGCCATTGAGTAGCCAGTGAGGCCTCTGTGTGGGCATGACTTTCTCCTGATATGCCTGGGAAATCCTGCGATATTTCCCTCGTGGAGATGAGATGCTATCTCCCCAGTTGTTGGGAGTTAGTCTCAGAGACTAACTAATCATGGGCAAGACAAGATGGTATTGTCTGAGGAGCCAGGGGAGAAGCCACATGGCTTTGCCCTGATGGAGCCAGACTTCTGAATCTGGAGAGGCCACGTGGGGACCCCTGCCAGTGATGAGTTGTTTCTGCCACCACTGGATGCTGTTGATGAACACTGAGCCCTGGAAGCGAGGAACCATGGGGAGACCCCTGCCAGTGCTGGGACTCTGCACCCACTGACCTGTGACTTTGTGAGTCAGAAGGAGACATTATAGACTGGTATCGGGCATATGGGCTAATATTGGACTTATGACTTTGAACTGGACTGGATTGCGATGCTTTCTCAGTGTTCCATTCCTTTTGAATATAAACCCTTTCCTTATATCCATATGAGAGTCTATGAATTTGTTCCTCTAGTCTACCCGGACTAACACAGCTCCCACATTGAACAAGTGGGTAGGTTCAGTTCCATCCCGTTCAAGTCAGTGGGTCAGATTTAAGAAGGCCTCCTCTGACTGAACTAGAGGCTGATGAACAGGAAACAGAAAGATGAAACAGGAGGCCAGAGACTGGCAAGTGTAGAGCTGAATGAAGCCAAGGTCAATATAGTATAGCGGGAGGTCAACCAACCAAATGCAGAATCCAGTTCCACCAAAAGTGCGCTTGTTTCCAAACACAGTCAGTCTTTACTAAGAGTCTGTCACATCCTATATGAAACCTCCCTCAATTGCACCAAAACTGTGACCAGATTAAGGAGGTGGTATTCTGCCCTATTCATTCTACAACTACTTGGCTACTGCAAAGAAGATCCTGTCATAGAGTTGACCACACTATGTTACATTATCTCATGGGAGAATTCTGGCTCACCCAAGTTGACATAAAACCTAATTATCACAGTTAAGCCCCAGTGGCGTAAGTGGTTGAGTGCGGGACTGCAGTCCACGGGCTTGGCAGTTCAAATCCAGCAGTGGCTCTCCAGGAGCAAGACTGGGTGGCTCCCACGACCACCAGAGGGTAGTGATGCACCCCCTCCCAAAAAAAAAACTAATTATCACAGGGCAAGTGGGATCTAATCCCCCTCGGGACTCTCTAAGACAGGGGTGCTCACACTTTTTCAACATGTGAACTACTTACAAAATGATCAAGTCAAAATTATCTACTAGCTACAAAAATGCAAAACATATATTTATTACATTTATTCATAAGTGCATTGAGAATTCTATGTACAATGTATGTTTATGTATCTCGCATAACTGCATGAGTCCATATTGCACAACACAGCACAATTAACTACATTTTTTGTCATTACCTGAGTTGACTCTGATCACTTGCACTGACTGGAATGAGCCAGGGATGCATAGTCCAGACAGTAGCTGCTGACAGCCAGCCTGAAGCCCACTTCCAAATGATCATCAGTCATGGTAGAGTGGTACTTGGACTTAATGATCTTTATGTGGGAAAAGGCTGACTCACATCAAGAAGCAGAGCCGAATAGTGCAGTCAAGGAGGTAGCATATTTTCTCATGTGTGGGTACTTTCCCTCTGAGAGTAAGTTTCAGAACTGTTCATGCACTCTGAACTTCAACTGAATGTGGCTAGTAATGTCAAAATCTCCCATTCTGTCTGAAAGGGATACATTTTTGTCTTCTTACTGGGTCCAGCTTCCTCACTCATTTTAATACCCTTTCTTACATTTAAGAGGGGGAAAAAAACAAGATCTAAAAATTGGCGGTAACTTAGCTTGTCAGTTTTGCTGCACTTGGCGCAGTTGTTTGCACGTGCATTTGACACCTAAAGTTGCATCTGATTGGCTTTGCTATATATCAAGTAAGTGATGGGATAGATGGTAGGTTTACATCTATTTTAATGCCATTTTTTAATGTCTACCCACACTACATTTGCAATCGACTAGTAGGTCGCGACTGACATATTGAGCACCCGTGCTCGAAGAGACTGTAGAATGCTCATCTAAACTGGTCCACCAAGTGGCAAGGAAGCATTTGTCCATCTGCTCCTTGATGGTCACTGGTTGGCTCCTTCGCTGCTTCAGGCCTGCTCTGAAGAGAGTCGATCTGAAAATGGCCTGGATCAGAGAGATTTAGGTGCTGTGGGGATGCCACTAACCCTTACTACTATATCAGGTATCAAGGCTTAGAGTCAAGCTCTTCAAAGTGTGATCCAGGACTATGTTAGCCTGGCTTCTCTAGAGAAGCAAAACTAGTGACACTTTTCTGTGTAGCAGAAAGGCAGAGCTTTATATCCAGAAAGTGCCTCACACAGTTGCAGAAGTGGGTAAGTCCAGTCCGGTTCGTGTCTAAAGACTTTTCCTGATGCATAAAGCTGCTGGGGCTGAAACCAAGAAGCAGGACTACCGCAGACTGATGGAGAGAGAGGAGGAGTAGTTCAAGGACAGCAGATCAGGTTTATGGCTACCAAACTGAATAAATCCAAGGTTCACAGGCAACATGGTAGGCTGTTGATGACTCCCAGGGTTGGCAGGCAATATAGTGGGCCATTGGCTCAAGTTCAAAGAACTGGAGGTCTATGTGTCCGATGCAAGATCCACACCAGCAATAAGAGACAAGTTTTTCTACTGAGTTTGCTTCAATAGGAGTAAGCCACATGCCTGAGGAAAGAGTCCTCCGATTGCACCAGGACTCTGACCTAAGGAGATGGTACTCCTCCCTAATTCTCTTACAACTGCCTTGCTGTCTGCTGTAGATCTCATGACGGAGTTGATTACACTGTTAGGTCACATCACGGGGTAGACTTCAACTATCAAACTGAGAATCCTGACCCAGCCAAGTTGACACAAAGCCTAACTATCACTGGGCCTTCCACTTAAGAATCACCAGGGAAGCAATAAGATCAGTTCCCCAAGCTCCACACACCTTCCCATTCGGAGTGCCTCTAGTCCACATTTACAAACGGCATTCCAGCCTAATGGTGTCTTTAAGTGGAATTCTAGGTCAGTCAGTAGAGGTATAGCTAGTTCCTATTTCACCATACTTCAGTGCAAGCAGGGGAGCTCTGGTGGCATAGTGGGGACTTGTTGAGCTGCTAACTGTAAGGTCCTAGTTTGAAACCACCAGTAAAGAGTTACAGTCTTGGAAACGCACAGGGGGGGCTTCTACTCTGTCCTAGATGGTCACTATGGGTCATAAGTGACTCAATGGCAGTGAGTGGTTTGGTTTTGGTTAGTGCAAGAATATGATCAGAACCTTTGCATGGATTTAAAAGACATAAATGCAGTAAGTGAAGGAGATTGACATGGAAAATCTGTTGAGAGTAGAGGTGGATTCAATTGTTTTAAAGGGAGGCAAATTTGCATAACGTAAAAACGTACTTAAGAATTGGAAGTTAGTAACCCAGAAATGTGGCAACTACCCTCGTGGCCTAATGGTTTAGGCTTCGTGTCAGCAGTTCAAAGGTCAGCAGTTCAAAGCCCCCAGTGGTTTTGAAAGATGAGACTGTCTACTCCCCAAAAATCTTGGAAAACCAAAATACCAGTTCTACCCTGTCCTATATGGTCACTGTGAGTTGGAGCGGACTTGATGGCAGTGAGTTTGCAGGGTGTCTTAACCCAGAACAGGGGCCTACTGCGGACAGGCTGAAGCTGGCACTATTTATGGCCTCCAAAAAACCAATCCAAGTTCACTGCCATCAAGTCAGTTCTGACTCATGAAATCTCCTTAGGAGCCCTGGGGGTGCAGGGGGTAAGCACCCAGATTTGAAGCAGAAGGTTATAACCTCTCAGCCCCTCCATGGGGTTTTCAGTGGTGACAGCCTGCTCCCATAAAGGTGTAGACCCTTGTAAACGCCGTCGGAACCTTCCCACGCTATCCTGTGGAGTTGCTCTGGGGTCGCTATGAGTTGTTAGCAATTCAACAGCAGTGGAAGGAGTTCATTTTCTTTTCACTACCCCTCTCTGCGGTCTCTCCTGACAACATAGCCATAATCTGTGAAACGAAATCTCGCCACCCTTGCCTCTAAGGAGCAATCTGACTGTACTTCTTCCAAGACAGACCTGTGTGTTCTTTTGGCGGTCCACAGTACTTTCAATATTCCTCTCCAGCGCCACAACTGAAACACACTGGTTCTTCTTCAGTCTTTCTTCTTCAATGTCCAACTTTCACAGGCAGATGAGATGATTGAAAAGATCACGATTTGGGTCAGGCGCACCTCAGTCTTCAAAGCGGCATCTGTCCCAGTTCCAGACTGTCCTCAGTAAATCCCTGGGTGTTTTAAAAGCAACAAAACCTCCAACCTTACTTTCCGACACCCTAGAAAGCGTGTGTGCAGCAGATTTGATCGCTTGACTACTGCTTCCAGGAGCATGGATTATGGTTCTGCACGAGACGAAGTTCCTCTCAACAGCAGTCTTTACTCCATTTAGCATGATGTTGTCTACGGGTCCAGATGTGAGGATGTGGGTCTTCTTTACATTGAGATGTAGTCCCTATAGCAGGCTACAGTCCTCGATCGTTCTCAGCAAGTGCTTCTGACTTCAGTGGCGGTGTTCTATTCTTGCCAGAAGGCAATGCCAGGGCCAAACCATGAGGAGCAAACAAACTCTTCATCACATTGACCTGACCTTTGTCTACCAATCAGACCCCAAATCACTCGACCCCCTCTATTCCTGGCACGCCTCCCTTCTCACTGTTCCTTGACTATTCCACGCATGGTCCTGCTTTAGGCCTCTTGCCTTTGTTATTCCACCCATCTGATGCTTTCTCTCCAGTTCTCTTTGTCAGGTTGTCACTCAAAAGTCCTTCCCTGCCCACCTTGTCTAAAATCACACACACACACACACACACACACACACATACACACCTGCCCTGATTTACCTTTTCCCACACAGCACTTCCCATTCTCAGAAGTTGCACAATATTACAGATGATAGTCACTCATTTTCTTGTTTGTTGTCTATCTTCCCCCTATAGTGGCCCTATCCTAAGGACAAGCACGTTGGTTGCTCTGTTCACAACTGAATCCCCTTGCTTAGAACTGGGCCTGGAGCAGAGGTGGTGGCTCCGGAGACATTTTTCAAATGAATGGGACCCACGCACTCCCACCTACACCATGATCTCATCTCAGGCATCGTCGCCCCCTCAGACTGAGCAGAGGAAATTTATTGTGGAGTGTGGGCTCATGGGGATTTTCCAAGGCAGCCAACTCATGCGCCAAAATGGAAGAATGTCTCAGTAAACTGTTCCCCACCCCCTTCCACTTACACCCCTCACCCCCAGCCCCACCCCTGGGCAGGTCAGGCCAAGGTAGAAAGGCCATGTGAAACTGGAGACCTGGAAATCTTGAGGTGGGAAGGACGGCACTCGATGGATGTCTGGTCCCCAGACCAAAGCTAGCACCACAGGAAGCCTGTACATTGAAACGGCCTCATTCGAACCCCAGTTCAGGCTTGAGTTCCACATATGTGAAATGGGTATAAGACTCATCTGAGGGCATTGTTGTGAGAGTTGAACACCAACAATTCACTGCTGTCAAGACCATTCTGACTCATGGAGACCCTATAGGACCGGGTAGAACTGCCCCTGTGGGTTCCTGAGAGCACAACTCTTTACAGGAGTAGCAAGCCCCATCTGTCCCCTGAGGAGCAGTTGGTGGTTTTGAACTGCTAACCTCATGACTCGCAGCCCAACAATGTAACCCCCTAGCCACCAGGGCTCCCCATAGGAGTTAAGGGAGTTTATAAATTCGCTGATAAACACTTAGCATTGAACGTGGTGCCTGGTTGCTCAGAAAAGAATAGCTTGCCATTGCAGGTTCTATTAATAGGAGCCAGGTGGTGGTGGCTCAGTGGTAGAATTCTCACCTCCCATGCAAAAGGGGCGGGTTCGAATCCTAGCCAATGCAACTCACCTCTAGCTCATAGGTAGAGATAAAGGGGGTCTCCACCGAATGTCTACACTAAATGAAAGTCAACTGGCCATGCCTCAATAAAGGGGTTGAAAAGGAATCAGGCACACGAATTAGACACCGAAGGGAAAATCCAGAACAGAGCATGCAGACTAAGGCCACCTAGGTGCAGTGAGGCTAAACCTGGCCACAACCTAGGTCCATAACATCACACAGGTGCACTTAACCTTCACCAATAAGATCAGGCAATACCCTCAACCAAGCCTCCTGAGCCAGGAAGGATAGGAGGGGATAAAAACCAGCTTGAGGCCAAGTCATTCTCTTGTTCATTTGCTCCCTTGCATGTCAGAGGGTGGGTGCTCACGTGCGCCCCAGAGCCCTCTCAGGAATCTCTCTCTCTCAGGCTGGTCTCTTGCAGGTCGAGGGGGTGGGATTGTTTTCCACGTATGCACCTGATCGCCCTCTTGGGATTTCCTGCTTGGGGTTTCACACACTTGATTTCACACTCCCACTCCAGTATTCCTTTCACGTGGTTTCTCACGTTCCCCCCACCCCCACCCCGAAGTAGTCATCTTCAGCCTCGAGCTCCTGCTTGGTCCCGGCACGGCCTACACACGTTCCAGAGATAGCATGTACTTTTGTACATGTAATGCCTAAAACTTCCCTTTCCCTCGTAAAAGTTACTTGAACTACAACAGTGCTTCTGGCATGTGTGTTGAGAAGCAAGAACTGAGGGAAACCACCCCAGAAACCTAACATAGCCACCACCTATCTTTCAGCAGTGACTGTTAGGATGCTGAAAGGGGAGGACTGTCAGCATAGCAGATGATGACGTGGGTATCTAACCTTAAGGTCAGTAGTTAGAAGCCACCAGCCTCTATAAGAGAGAAAGATGAGGCTTTCTACTCCCCTAAAAATGTATCATCTTGGAAATTGACCCTGGAGAAGGACATCATGCTTGGTGTAGAGGGGCAGCAAAAATGACGACCCTTGAAAAGGTCGATTGACACCATGGCTACATGGATAGGTTCAAATATCACAATTGTGATGGTGGCGCCGAATCGGGCAGCGTTTGGTTCTGTTGTTCATGGGTCAGAACTGACTCGATGGTCCCGAACAACAACGAGCAACAACAGGAAACTGCACAAGGGCCTCAGGAGCTTCCATCTGATTTGGAGCAGCAAGTGACAACCTGGTGGTCCACACCATGGTGCGTTACACTGCACTGGGCATGAGGTCACCACGAGTTGGGGACTGACAATGGCAGGCAGTCAAGCACAACAACTGTCTTTAGATCCTTGTGGCCCAGTGCCTGGCACACCAGAATCCCTAAGAATGGAGCGATTTCTTGGACCTAGTTAGTCCCCACTAGGCTGCCCGGTTTCAGAGAAGCCTGCTTCCATCTGTCCATCTGAACACAGCAGGGGAGCCCCTCCCCAGAGCCTGCAGGAAGGAATCATCTCTCCAGAGAAGGGAATCCCAGAGTGGAGTCAGCTGAGCCACTGTTCCTACAGGGTCACCCTGCCCTCCCACCGCCCAACAGCTGTGAACCAAGCGGTGATGTTTCTTCTATGCCTCTCCCCGCATCCCCATTGAGGATCATAGAAACAGGAAGAAGCTTCTCTGCGCTTCCCGACCCTTCCAGCTCCACCCTCTCCACAGCACACTTGGTTCTTTGCATGAACATTATTTGGTGCCCCCACCCTCAATTGGGAATAGGGGGTCCGAGACATGGCCCCAACTTCCTGGTGATATTTCTCCTTGCTTCTTTTTCTGGATGCCCGCTGCATCCGGGGGTCATGGTGGAAAGGGGATATGACAGAACCTCACAAGGGAGAGATTTCAGTTGCTTCTTATGTTTCAACCTACTTTCCGATGTGTGGGGGAGTGGGGGGTGGGGTGCAGAAAAAGCCAGGCCACGTGGGCGACTCAGAAAACAAGCTGAGATAAGAGCTTATTGACAGGCCCCAGCTAGCAGGGCCCCTCAGTCACACCGCTTCAAAGACAAACACTTTCCGTTTGTCGATTTGTTTTAGGCCTGGCCGAATCTGCAACTCTGCGGCCTTGACTCTAAAAATAAATCTCCTGCAATAATGACTAGGCTGTTGCAAAGAGGAAGGCGTGCAGAGAAGGGAAGATAGAGAGAGGCAATGCTGAGAGCGGGGCAGCGGGCGAGAGAGACGCCCCAACAGGAAGAAGGGAAGTGGGGAAGGGCTTGGACTGCTGCCTCGGAACCAACAGCCCAGCCCTGAGCAAAAGCCAACCCAGCTGGGGAGGACGTGGCCCCCAGCCTGTGGTCTAGTCGATCAACCGATCATCCAAGCCTGGGAGGAGGAAAAGGGGCGATCTAGCCATCTGCTCTGGTGACCCCGTCATGAAGCGAAGAGCCAGCAAAGTGGGTGGCACCAGGGTGCTTGTTAGAAATGCAACCCCCAGGCCCCTGCCCTGGGAGTCCCAATCTGCATTTTAATGTAACTTCCAGGTGATGCGCCTTAGAGCCAGAGAAATGAGCTGGGTCCCTAATGTTCCATCAAAACGTGACATTGAATCCTTCCATCGGACTCTTTCTTCAATCACCCCCCTCCAAACAAACAAGAAGGGTGCTCCCCCCCCCCCGCAACAGGGCCCCGCCAGAGAACTTTCGCTGGCCTAAAGGAAGCCAGCCATGGGCGGCTCGAGCTCTTGCTGACCACAGTTCATGATCCGAATGGCGCAGTCCACCACCCTCCGGATAATTAGGAATCCCTTTGACCTGTCATCTGGTCATCCATCATGCACAGGGACACAGACACCCACTTGTTACAGAACGAGTTACTCAAGAGCCGCACTGGGGATTACTTTGCAAGCGCCTTTCCCTCCCACCCTCATGGCTTTGTTTCGTCTTCCCCACTTCCTAGCCCGAGAGGTTTCGCTGTCTCCTCATCCTTATAAAACTGTATTTCATGGGCCTCGGTGCAAGAGTTTGATACATGCTGAGTCCCCCCTCATTCTCCCCTCCTTGTCTGTCTCGCTGCCATATTTCAGCTCCTCCTTCCTGTTCTCATCAGTTCTCCAAAAAGACCATCCTTCCTTCCTCTCTGCTTCAGAGGTCATAAACTCGGTTATTTAGTGTGCATCCTGGGCCTCCTCGCCCCTGCCGAGGCCCGGGCAGGTGAACAGTGGAGCCATTGTTTAGATGGTGAGCAGGTGACAAATAGTTATGGGTGCTCTTTGCTGGAATTCTAAATAGTTGCTGTCACTTTTCATTGACTATAAAATGTACAAATGTGAATGATAAGAAAGAACATAACTGTGCCCCATCTTATCAAATTTATTTTAGCTGTGCTTTAAAATCAATTTAATTTGTAAATTATTCATGGCATGTAGCAACGATTACAGACTAGCACTACCCAAATCGACGCTTCAAAGATCGTACGAACTTTTTCTAGGCATTTTGTGCTGGCTTTTATCATTTTTTATTACGAAAGGAAGGCACATCTAGTCGCGAAAATGTGGATACCACAGATAAGCAAAAATAATTATTTTATTATTATCACCTTTAATTCTAAGACCAAGAAATAATCACAGTTAACATTTAGGTATCTATCCTCTCAGCTTTTTTGTAATTCTACGCTTAAACGTGTGTGTGCGTGTGTGTGTTTTCAAATAGTGTCATCGTGTATGAAGCAGCTTGTTTCCCAAGATGGCCACCACCAAATCCTTCCCTTCTTGCACTGAGTCTTCCTCTCCCTGGAACTGGCTCATGCCAGCATTCCTGGGCCAATTGTGCACATTTCTTCCCAAGTTTTCATGAAGTGGCATCATACCGATAGCTTGAATTTGACCATGGTGATCTTTGTTTCCCCCTCAGACATCTGACGTTAAACCTTTGCCAATGGGTCACTGTATATGCGAGGTCCGTGGGTGTGAAGTTTGCGTGAATACTCTGCGGTCATCACCTTGAACACATTTTTAATGATTTGTTTTTGAGCGAGTGATTTGTACGTGACAGGCGGTGGGCTAATGGAGCCTGTCCAGGAGTAGAGGAGACGCCCATGAAACACAAGTCTTCTGTTCCTGGCTGCCTTGTGTACATAGGGATTCAAGATGCCCCAAGAACACAGAATTCTGGTGGACCCATGATGCTGAGGAGTTTAGTGGGGCTCCCAGTGAGTGCCAGGGAGCATGTGCTTCAAGGAGAGCAAGCCTGCAATGGCGTCTGAAGAACCACAAATGACCACGGTATCTGATCATCTTTTTTGGTACTCATGTAATTCCTTGTATTTGCCAATTGAGTATCCTGAAGCGATTGGTGCAGAAAGAAAGAGAAGGGCAACCCGTCGTCGTCCCTTCGCTCTCAGTCCCTACTCACTCATCAGAGAGCTGAAGGTAGAATGTTCTGGCAGGAACAACTACCTACACATATGTGAGCGATACAATACAGAGAATGCCATTTTGAGGATGACACACGAGTTCAAAGCTACAATAGCTGCACTGTGAAATTATTTTCATTTTTTTTTTCAGCTGCAGCTTGGATTTGCATATGAGCAACTGCTGGTCTGCTGCGCAATTGGCTCCTGGCCTGGTTTGGGCTGATGCTAGTGACTTCACCGTCGCCCCTTTCTTTCCACAGAGGTAGCTGATGCTCTTCTGGGGTGTTCTGTCCAACAAGACCCACATGTGCAATTGCCATTTATGTTGTTTTCTAAAAACTATTTGCAATAAAGAAGTTATCCATCTTCACGTGCTCTCAGGAGTCATTTCTATCACCAAGGCCATATTTCCCACGTCTGATTCTTGCTCTTTGTTTCCAATGTTTGCATTCCAGTCACCAGTAATTATCAGGGCATCTTGGTTGTATGCTTGATCAATTCCAGGCTTCAGAAGCGAGTAACAAATCTTCAGTTTCTTCATCTTTGGCATTAGTGGTTGGTGCGTAAATTTGAATAATAGCCCTATTAATTGATCTGCCTTGTAGGTGTTTTCAGGATAGACCTGGAAAGGTTCTTTTCAACAATGAATGTGACATCGTTCCTCTTCAATTTGTCATTCCTGGCATAATTAACTATATTGTATTAGGCTAGGTTCTCTAGAGAATCAAAGCCAGGGACACACATAAAGAATTTTAGATGAAAAATTGTGGTCCACACAGTTGTAAGTAGTAGTGATTAAGTCCAAACTCTAGTCTGTGGGCTAGATATCAAACTGGAGGCTTTATCTGATTCCAGTAACTGCTGCAGCTGAGGAATTGGGAAGAAGGAAGAAGAACGGTGGAAGCAGGCAGCCCCCAGACTGGTGGAGGCAGATCTAAACAAATCCAAGGTCAGCCAGCTGCAGCTAGCTCCCAAAGTCAGCAGGTCAATGAACCAGATGCAGGATCCAAACCTGCAAGAAGTAGTCTAACTTCCACACAGGTCAACTTATATAGGAGTAGGCCACACCCCCTGTGGAATGAAGTCAGGACTTTCCCACAATTATATATACTCCAAAATATTAAGCAAGTATTAGTAACCATTTGCCAGCATCTGGTGTGGAAGTCAGAGGTCAGTCATTCTCCCCTGAGGCGCTAGCTATCAAAAGGTCTTTGTGTCCCACACAAAAGATAGGGCCGACTCCCGGCTGTTAGGACAATGGATCATCTTCTCCCCCACCCACCCCCCAAAAAAGATTTAAATAGTTCCCCACCCAAGGGCAATCAAGGTCAATCTGCAGCCATCACAAATCTTAGATTCACCCATCTTGTCCCATGGGGGACTCCAATCACCTCCCTCTCCTATCGCATCTCCCCCTAGATCCTCCCCCTCATTATTGTTCACCCTATGGGATAGCCCCTTCTTGTGACGTGTCTGTACCTGTAACAAGGGGGTTCATATGTACCCCAAAAGGTTCTATAAGCTTGATCAAAAATAAATCTCGCTCTTACCCACTCCACGTGGACCACCTAATGGGACTGAGGTGAGCATGCCACCATGAGATGTGTCTGACTGCTATTTCTCTCCTCCTATATTTCATGCTCTCTATAACTTTATTATAACAATTAATAATTCTCACTGTGTAACTGCGCCTACTCGAACCTGTGATGTATGTATCAGAGGCTGGTTTCCTCTGATAAGCCCTGATGAGACTTCCTTCCAGCCAAATCAGGACTGTGAGTTTACCGAGGGGCTACCTCTCCATTCTAATCTTCCCACAACTGCTGGGTTGCTCACAGAAGATCTCATCATAGAGCCAGGCCACTGAGGATCCTGGTCCAGTGACATCGAGCCAAAACTTAGCTCATAGCATCATCTGATTCTAAATGGCCCAGAGCAGCTCACTAAGGCCTAGGCTATCAATCTGTAGACCTCCCGTTTCATTTTTGGTAACATTGTATTCTCCTCGATCCATAGTTCCTACATTGCATTTTCTGATTTTCAATGAAGACTTGCAGCTGTTCCTCCGTATTTGGGGTTATACCACATCTGCAAACGAAGAACCTGAAAGCTTTATGCTATCCACATCATTCAAGCCAACCCAACTTTGATGAGGCAGCCCTGGCCCCAGTCATATTTTCAGTGCCTTTCAAGCCAAGTGGTTCCGTTGCAGCCCTGTCTGAGACAAGGCCCAAGTAAACCCTTGAGACTACCCACCTGGACTTAGAGACCACCTCAAGAGTAGATTTGACACATTGAGCACTAACAGACGCCTGAAGACCCAACAAGTTGTGGGTGACATCTTGTTCGTGTTGCTTGTGCTCGGATCCACAATCAGCTTCCATGGAAGCCACAGTCGAGGAATCAAACAGTATATTTATTGTACTGAGCAAATCAGCTGCAAAAGACCTCTTTAACATGTTAAAAAGCAAAGCTGTGAACTTGAGGACTAAGATATGCCTCATGCAGGCCATGGTTTTTTCACTAATTCCATATGCATGGGAAATCCAGGCAATGAATATGGAAGAGAGAAGAAGAATCGATGCCTTTGAATTGGCAAAGAATATTGACTGTGCCATAGGCTTCCAGAAGAACAAGCAAATCTGTTTGGAGAGACATACTGCCAGAACACGCCTTAGGAGCGAGGATAGCAAAAGACTTAGTCTCTGGTGCTTCGGCGAGGCCATCAAGCTTGACAGAGAGGCTTGGTGAAAAAGAGGAAGACCCCCCCACAAAATGGACTGACACCCTGGCTGTTACCATGGGCTCACACATAGGCGTGCTTATGAAGAGGGCACAGAACCGGGTAATGTTTTACTCTGTTGCCCGTGGAGTCACTATGGGTCAGGACCAGTTACGCAGCACCTAACAATAACAGTATACCCAAAGGAAAATATTTATAAAGTTCAAATGCCAGTTACATTGTGGCCTTTGCATCTTTGTATTCCTGCCATGCCGCAATTATTCGTCCAATAGATTCAGTGTAGTGATCCATATATGTTTAACTATCAAGCGAAGCTGCTGTCCTGATGTTGGACAGCCAACCACAGGATACGATTAGTAGTCAGGAGCCCTAATGCCTGATTTCCTGTGGAAAATGTCTTCAAGGAGACAGACAATGGGCATCTCCGGATGAAACGAATCTGTTGAAAAATTTCCAGAAATGTTTGTCGTCGTGACAGCTTTCTGGGATGGATTTTAATAGAGCCTGGTTCAGAGAGCATCCCATCCTCGGCAGTGAGGGCTGAGGGGGCTGGGCTGCTTCCTGGTTCTTGAAGCATGGATACCGCCGAGAATGGATGCTGCCTCAAGCCCTGGGCATAGCAGTCAGCTTTTGCCGCGTATCAAGCCACGGGCATTCATTCTTGCTTTTGCAGCCTCCAAACTCCGAATTCGCCGCCACTGGGTTGACACTGGCTCATGGTGGCCCCACAGGACTACGTTGAACTGCCCTTCTGGGTTCCTGAGGATGTAGCTCTTTGTGGAAGTTGTCGCTATCAGGCGTCTTTGGGTGGATTCACAACCAAAGGAAACACTGCCCTGTCCTGCACCATCCTGGTACTTGTTCCTATGCTTGAGTCCATTATTATGGCCACTGTGTCAATCCATCTCCTTGAGGGTCTTTCTCTCTTTTGTCTCTCCTGACAACATGCCATGGGAGTAGGTGGCCTTGTCGACTCATGAGGCTAAATACTCTTTCTGGGAGTCCATAGGGTCATCTTTCCCCCACAGAACACCTAGTAGGTCCTAACGGTTGACCATGCAGTGGGCTGCCGGCCACTTATGGCTGCTGGTCTACCTGGGGGTGGTCCCTCATGGCAGATTGGGGTCAAGTCTGATTCTGGGTCACAGTAAAGACTCATGATGCAAGAGAGCAAGCCCAACCATACAACTCCATAGCCAGTTAGCATGGAATGAAGAGGTGTCTAATTGCAGCCCAGAAGCCAGGGCCATCCGGTCTTAGCTGGGACCACAGAGGGAGAGACTGTTCTAGAAGAGCTGAAGTCATGGAGGCGACACGACTGCCACAGAGACACCACCCAGTGCAGGAAATGGGGAAGAAATACTCTGACTTCTCTTACCGGTGACTTCCATCAGTGTGTCCCATTGGTCAAACCCAGCGAGCAATCCGAGAGCAAGGGGGTCCTTGGGTGGTGCAAACGAGGTTAAAGCTCTCAGCTACTAAATGCGAGGTTAGAAATTCCGGCCCACCAGAGGCACCTTGAAAGAAAGACGAACTTCCATGAGGCAGCCATGGGAAACTATGGGGCAGATCTCCCCCTCTGACACACATGGGGTCATTCCATGGCACCTGGTCCCCATCAGTGCCCCACCCGTTGGCACTCACCAATCCCTGGCTAGAATGCTCTCACCGTGCAGGGCTGCACCTCCACCTCACCATCACAAGCAGCAGCTTGGGGTGCGGGATTAAAGGGCAGCGGAGCTGATGTTCCCTCAACCAATTACAAATTGAAGCTCGCACCTCAACTGCCTCACCCCTCTGAACAGGCTCTGTGGTGTCTCTTAAAAGCAAGTCCTCGGTGGACTGGAGCCCCAGCGGCCCTGGTGGTCATCCACTCAATAACACACACTGCGTTGACCCACGCCTTTGCCACATGCAGGACTTGCACTTGAACCCTTGTCTCAAGGCCTTCTCCTGGGGGAATCCAACCTGAGATAAACACCCCAAGCTAAACTCCCAACTGGCATCCAGGCCTCTTCACCACTCTGCCAGCCCGTGGCCCAGAGCCTCCCTGGTGTCAGCCAGGGCAGCAAACCCAGGACTGAGTCTCCCAGTCTCCATCCTTAGTACAAATAAACAGGCCCCGGGGGCCCTTTATTAGGCTCCTCCCACCTACCAGGGAGTAGCTACCTTCCCATTCCTTCCCTGGGAGGGAGATCAGAAGTGGAAAGGCTCAGAGGTCCACTACGAGAATGAGGACGTGGAATGTTCTCCCGGGAAGGCTCCCCCATTGTCGCTCCCACGCGGCCTGGTCTGCCCTGCGCTCCCCATGAAAGGCCGCCCCGCCTCAGAAGAGAACGAGCGAAATGCTGCGTGCGTTACCAAGGAACTGCCACACCGGCCACCAAAGTGACTGCTCGTTATTTGAACACTTTCTTCTATTTGACTGAATACAGGAAAAATGTCACAAATAGAATATTCATCATCCCCCTCGCGCGCCTTTTCTTCCCTGCTTATCTCCCTGCTGTCATGTAGGAAGGCGAGCTTCAGGTTCATTTGGTATGTTGAGTGCGTGCCCGGGGAGAGGAGGCGCGGGAAGCCTTGCCCACCTGCTCCGCACCTTGACAGCCCTCCCTCCCCACTGGTGACATCCCAGCAGACAAACGCCACTCACACTGACCCCTCGAGGGCAGGACAGCGTCTGCCTAGGCGGAGAGGCCTTCCGCTCCACGCAGAGGGAACAGAAAGGACCCGAGGAGCCTTCACAGCCGTTTAGTGATTCTCAGCATGTCACTTTCACAGACACCTCAGCTTCCAGAGCTTTTATCCTCAGGTGCTTCTTAGAAGACGCAGGATGGCATCCCCACCCCACTTCAAACACCGTCTGTTTCCAGATCCTCAGAGGGGCTAACGCGCCTGCCAATTTCTCACCTACGGAACCATCAGCGCGGAGCGCCTCGGCTCTCTCGCTGCCTCCTCTCCATCCGCACGGCAGCTGCAGCCCTGCTGGCAGCCAGGCCCCATCCGATCCGGGCATGTCAGACTGCAGGCAGCAAGTCTCAGGGACCAAGCACTTGGTGCCCTGACCGGTCCAACCGTCTGTTCTGCTGCAAGTCACGCAGGCTGGGAAACTGGTGGCTTGACCAGAAGGGGGGTTTCCTTTGCTCTCCGGGATAAGTCTGAGGTGCCCTGGTGCTGGAGCGGGCTCCCTGTCGGGCTGCGAAAGGCCACGCCAGCAATTTGAAACCATCAGCTATTCCAAGGGCGAAAGCGGGGGGGGGGGGGGGGGGGGGGGGGGGGGGGGGGGGGGGGGGGTGCTACTCCGGGAAAGATGTGCAGCCACAGAGTCCGGCAGGAGCAGTTCTCCTCTGTCTGAAGGGCCATGGGGGGGTCCGAATTGACCTGAAGGAAGTGAGTTTGCTTTTGGGAGAGCAGCCAAGGACGAGCAGGACTTCTCCATCCTGATGCCCCTGGTCCTATTCTCCTCCAGTCCCAGGGTGGAACTCCAGTCCCTACATCAGAAATCCAGGCAGAACATAGAAGGATGAGGTGGGGGGGGGGCCTCAAAATGGAACTCACCACTCTTCGAGGAAGCTTTGCCAGAAATCCCACCTCCAAAGACCAGCTTATATCAGCTTGGCCAGTCAGTGTCATGTGACGAGCTGCAAGGAAGGCTGGGAAATCTACGCCCTTCTCTGGGCACATCGATCACGCTTTGGGGTTCTGCTACTGAGGAAAAAGGAAAACAGGCATGGGTACAAAATTAGCAGGGCCTGTCACATTTGGAGGGACTAGTGGCAGAGTGGCTATGAGTCACCATGAGTCGGAATCAATTAGATGGAAGTGTGTCTGGTTTGGGATTTACTCACATTTGGGGAAACCTTGTCTTGATGAGCTGGGCTGATGGTTTAGGAGACTTTTCACCGCGTACCAGAATTGGCGCTCTTGCATGGAGGTGCTGCAGAAGAAGCCAGAAAGCCCCACGGACTGCTTCAAGGACAAACCAATCTGTCCCGGAAGCAGTCGGACCAGAGTGCTCCTTGGAGGCAAGGATCATGGGACTTCCTCTCACATACTTTGGACATGTTGTCAGGAGAGCATCGTGCTGGGTAAAGTAGAGGGGCGTCAGAAAAGAGGAAGACTTTCAATGAACTGGACCAACAAAGTGGCTGCCACCAAGGGCTCTGCACAGGAACAATGGTGAGGACAGTGCAGGATGGGGCAGTGTTCTGTTCTGCTGTGCATAGGAGCACTATGGGTTGGAACGGACTTGATGGCCCCGAACGATAGCAATATTATCCAGAAGAACGCCTTCCTTTGCCTTAAATATATGTCCATCCTTACCCTTCCCCAAGCCAGCTTTCCCCCAACCTCCATTCCCCTCTTTTCTGATTCTCCTGATTCTCCCCTCTTGAAATGTATAGTGTATAGAATGATACCCTCTGCAAGCATTTCAGAAGTCCCAAATAGCCCTCCTTGGCTTGCATTGGCCAACAAATAGCCTGAAAGTCTCAAATTGGGGCTTCGTTCCTTTGGCTACCCATAACCCCCTGAGAAAACATAGATGCGGCCAACCCAGACCGTTAACCCAGAAGGTTTAGATGGAGGAAGAGCATGTGGCGGGGCCAAGTGGGATGCCTAGGAAGGAAATGCCAAGAGTGAGAGGGCAGGTGAGTGCCTGGAAGGCACAGGTGGGGCAGCTGCCAGCAGAACCAACACACCAAACTCCCCGCCATGGAGTCCGTGCCCACGTCTAGAGACCCAGGAGGACAGGGGAGAGATGGCCCTTGTGGATTTCCTAGAGCGTAGTTCTCTATGGGAGCAGGAAGTCTCGTCTTTGTCCAAGAGAGTGGAGGGTGTTTCCGAGATGCTGGTGCTAACGTGCAGTTAAGAGTCTCCTGGTGGTTACAAACTGCTCACCTTGTGGCTATCAGCCCAACGCATAGGTCCCTGGAACACTAAAAAGGGATACAAGAAGTTTCGGGGCCAAAGTTACTTCCCTGCATCCGCCCACGCTTGCCCTCCAAGCCTTTCCACAGGAAACAGCTGGACAGGTCGTCTGCATATTCTATCTCCACGGCACGCCAAGACACTGCTTCCCCCCCGCCCCAACCTCACGAGATGCCATCAACACGAGATGGGTTTCTCCGTCTTTGCCGAGGCTGGCAGCTCTCTCAGGCAGTGCTGTCTTCCCCCTCCTTCAATCCATTCCTTTTCATTTTCACAGCTCATGGCAATCACCTTGAATCATTCTTTCAGAAAGCGCTCAGTGTCCCGGGTCTTGACATATCCCAAACATGTTTGCTTTGACCATATACTTGAACTTTAATTGTGGGCCCAAGCAAACTGAAGCCCTTGCCAACCTGACACCTTCCCCCACTTATCATGCCATTGTCTATTGGTCCAGTTGTGAGGGGGTTGGTCCTCTTTATACTGAGTTGTAATCCATCCTGAAGGCTGCAGTCCTCGCTCTTCATCGGTGTGTCAAGTCCTCCTCACTATCTGCAAGAAGCTTGTGCCATCTGCATGTCACAGCTGTGTTAATAAGCCTTCCTCCAATCCTGACACCAAGTTCTTCTTCAGCGAGTCCGTCTAGATTCATTTTCTCAGCAGACGTATCCTTGGAATGCCTTGTGATTTCCAGCTCCCATTGACGACAGAGTAGAGGCTAGGCATGAGGTGCATTGGCCAGGAAGTGAACCCAAGATTGAACATGAGAAGCAGGAATTCACTCACAGAGCCACCATTGCCCTGACTTCCTATTCAGTTTTGCCAACCGTGGGCATGGGGATAGGACATCAGAGAGGGGTTGCCTGCTTCAGAGTCCACCATGGTGTCTCTGCCCATTTCTCTGTTTCTTATGGGACCCTGACTGATGAAATTCAAATCTCAAAATAATTTCTTTACAGAATTTTATAGATATTGTGTCTTTTTCTTCTAGCTTTTCAGTTGAGATCCTTAATGCCAGGTGGTAGGGTTTTTTTTTTACCTTGATAGAGGATTTTGATTAAGGAGGGGGGGGTTGCTTGAGCTTTTTTTTTTTAATATTTTATCGGTGGCTCAACAACTCTTTTCACAATCCATACATCCATCCATCATGTCAAACACATTTGTACATCTGTTGCCGCCGTCATTCTCAAAACACATGCTTTCTACTTGAGCTCTTGATATCAGCTCCTCATTTTTCCTCTCCCTCCATGCCCCCCTCCCTCAGGAATCCTTGATAATTTATAAATTATCATTATTTTATCATGTCTTACACTGTCTGACATCTCCCTTCACTCACTTTTCTGCTGTCCATCGGCCCGGAAGGAGGCTATATGTAGATCTTTTTAAGTGGTTCCCACTTTCTAACCACCTTCCCTCCACCCTCCCGGTAATCGTCACTCTCACCACTGGTCCTGAGGGGTTCATCTGTCCTGGATTCCCTGTGTTTCCAGTTCCTATCTGTACCACTGTCTATCCTCTGGTCTAGCTGGGTTTGTAAGGTAGAATGGGGATCATGATAGGGGGGCAGAGGAAGCCTTCAAAAACTAGAGGAAAGTTGTATGTTTCATCGTTGCTATACTACACTCTGACTGGCTTGTTTCGTCCCTGCAACTCTTCCATAAGGAGATGTCCAGTTGCTTACAGATGGGCTATGGGTTCCCACTCTGCACTCCCCCTCATTCACAATGATATGATTTTTTTGTTCTTTGACGCATGACACCTGATCCCTTCAACACCTCAGGATCACACAGGCTGGTGTGCTTCTTCCATGTAGACGTTATTGCTTCTGAGCTAGATGGCCACTTGTTTACCTTCAAGCCTTTAAGCCCCCCAGACACTATATCTTTTGATCGCCAGCACCGTCAGCTTTCTTCACCACCTTTGTTTTTTGCTTTTGTTTTTTGTTTTGTATTCATTATCCTTGTTGTCAAGAGATGTGGGTGCTTTTAGGGGTAGGACTTTTCTCATTCCTTTTGCTTCACCTTTAGTCTGCCTTCTACATCTAAAGATGGAAGTCCCCCATCCCCCCCCCCAGCTCAGAGAAAATGTTAGTCTATTATTACCGTCATTATTTCCTCTCCTACAATCTCAACAGTTGGTAGTGGTGTTTTACTTCTATTCCTTTCTATTAGATCCACATTTGAATTTCAGGGCCTTCTCCGCCTCTCTTAGTTTTTCTTGCTTTTATATATTTTAATATTTTTATTGATATATAATTCACAAATCATACAATTCAATCATTCAATCACATTACAAAGAGTTGTGTAAACATCACCACAATCCATTTTAGAACATGTTCTTCTTTCTGGTATTCTTTGTTGTCAGCTCGCTGTTTTGCCAAAACCTCCCCTGCCATACCCTTAAGAAATTATTAATCCAGTTACTGTCCCTATAAGTTTCCCTATCCTGGATTTCATATACAGAAAAACATACAAGACAAACAAGCTAACAACAAAACAAAACAGAAAAGCCTCAATCAAAACGAAAACAAACAAGATTAAAAACTAGTAGAAATGTAAAACTGGTCAAAGGGGAGAACAAATGATAAGACGTTAAATTTTAACCTACCTACATCTGTAGTAATCCACTCTCAATTCCCTCCATCTGATAGCCAGACTATTAACATTCCTCGTTAATGGGCTCAGGGGATTCACCAGAGTTTAAATCAACACTGGAAGCCTGGAAATGGATTTTAGACTCCCATTGTCATCCAAACTGGGTGCTCAGAATATAAGCTCTAAACATTTCCTCCTCTGGTCTTAGATTTAATTATTCACAATCCTTGAATAAAGTACGTTGGTGTGCTGCTTCTTCATGTGGACTATGCTGACATTTTACTTAGATGGTTGCTTGTTTTAAAATAAGTTTTTAGCCCTCAGATGCTAGTCTTTCTGATAGTCACCCCATTTTTATAGCACCCATGTCTTCAGTGATCTCTTCATGAAGGAAAAGATCGGGTCAGGTCTTTCTTTTTATTTCTATTTCTTTTTTTCACTTTTGGGTGAATCTCTCAGCCTCCTAACCAAGCCCATTTGTTCGAACATGAACTAGTAAACTCCTCATGTGAACTTTTAACTTTATAGCAATTGCACTTCCTTTAAAATTCCAAGAACTCTGATTTCTTCTTTGGGTAACAACCAGTTCTTTCTTTATGGCTATTACTTGTACTTAATTTAAATCCCCCTTCTTTATGCTGGGAGAATTCTGTGGGGATCTTTTCTTTCTTTTGTTTAGTTTGGTGCCTCTATTCCGAGAAGTTGGTTTTTCTCTCAGACATGTTTGATCATTCTTTATTCTCTGTTCCTATTATAGATGAAGGTCTGGGAGTATCTATAATAGAAGCTGGTACGTATTTTCCAAACTCAAGTGAAAAGTCTCTAGTCTCATGACAGTGAAAGCAAGTTCTGATAGGGACCCTCACACTGTCATGGTTGTTTCGGCAGGAAAGGCTTGGATCATGCCATCTCTCCTTTCAGACATTTAGGTAACTTCTCTTTCAAGAGCAGGGATCCCCTTTCCTAACAGTCACCACCAGAACCATGCTATTTCCTCCAGTCAGTCCTTAGGAGTATCCTGGGTTGAAGCCCTCACAATAGAGGGTTGTCCTCATGGCTTTGAAGGCCCTATGTGGTGCACACCTTGATACACTCAGCTGCTTACACTCAGCTACGAACCAAAAGGTTGGAGGTTCAAGTTCTACCTAGAGATAACATGGAACAAAGGTCTGATGACCTGCTTCTGAAAACACAGCCATTGGACACCCAGTGGGATGGAATTCTGCGTGGACACACATGGGGTCGTCACGAGTTGGGGTCAACTCAATGGCCACTGGTTTGGCTTGGATCTCATGGTTTCATCCTGGTGGCAGATTACAGGAACCAGCTCTCTGAGCTCGAAGAACAAGGGCAGTGCCCTGAACTCACAGTCTCATCAATAACCCCGCTCCCAGCCTCATTAGTCCAGCCCTTGCTGCCTGTGGTCTTGAGAAGAGTCCAGGTCTCACCAAAGCTTCACCATCCTCAGGTAGAATCTCGTGTACCTATGTGGAATTTTAGGGTCTTCATTGCTGTGAGAAGCCTATCTTCCAACATCTGGGGAAAGTTGATGACACTTTTCTTGGCTTTCTAGCTAGGCTTTTGGTTTTATGTCAAATTTTATCATAGAAAAACTTTCTACCCGAGCCCTTGATATCAGTTAATTTCCCCCCTCCTACATCCTCTCTCCCTCATGAACCTTGATAATTTATAAACAGGGCTGAGCCCTGGTGGCGTAGTGGTGAGTGCGGGACTGCAGCCCAAAGGGTTGACAGTTCAAATCCAGCAGCAGCTCTCCAGGAGCAAGGGTAGGCTTCCTACTCCCACCAAGGCAGTGATGCCACACACACAAAGTTTTGTTTTTATTTAAAAAAAAACATATAAGAAATACTGGCAGAAAGGATGTTACTATATGAAGCATAAACTAAAAAAAAAAAATCACTGTCATCAGCTCAATTCTGACCCTATAGGACAAGGCAGAACTTCCTCTGTGGGTTTCTAAGGAGTTAACGGTTCAGGGTTGTAGATGGCCCCATCTTTCTCTGTCACAGTGCCTGGTAGTTTTGAACTCCTGACATTGTGGTGAGTAGCCCAATGCATAACCCATTCTGCCACCAGGGCTCCTGTCTTCTGCTCACTGGTTCTCTCAGAAAGCCGGGTAGGAGAGTAACATGTTCTTCCTCTAGTTTAAATGATCTGTTGCGCTTCTCGGTGCTTACGAGGAGGCATTAGGAGGAGGGATGTTTTGTCCAGGTGAGCAGTGAGGAAGCAAGGATGAGGGGTTGGCCTCTCTCCAGCATAGTAGCACCTACTCTAATCCCCACGCTCCTCTCCTTTGGAGCTAGAAAGTTTACCTAATCCAGAATCAACCCAAATCCATTCATTAGCAATTTCCGGGTTCCTTGTCCCATGTTTCATCAGCTCCAAGACCTTAACAGTGAACTGACCATTGGAAATTTTAACCTGGACTGGATTTTTGATTATATGGAGGACTGGCTTTCCCTACTAGTATTGTAGGGACCTAGACTACATGGACTGTCAGATCAATAGTATTGTGGTCATGGCCTCTTTCTACACTTGATCTTAGCCAAAAAGCCGAGTAGCGATCGGTCATGTCCTCTTTCAGTGATGCATGGGGGAAATGTTTATAGGTGGACTGACATGGTACAGGGATGTGCTTCAGAATAACAAAGGACAGTGGATGGCGGTTCACCCAAAGGCACATACTAGACTATTCATAACAGCCATTCACGACGGCCTCGATCTGGTGCTGCCCAAATGTCAGCTCGATGGAGAATGAACAAATTCTGGCGCATCCAGACAAGGGACTATGACTAAGCCGCAAACTTGTCATGCATGCAGCAAGGAAAATTAGTTGAACCTCCCCAACACAAGGTCATGCATGAGAAGCCAGGCACCCCATAGTGTAGGATTCTGTCTCTAGGCAGTTCAAAAACAAACTACATGAACCAGCGGTATGAAACTATACAGGCATCATCACCCTGTGGGGAAAGAAGAGCAGTCCTGGGGGTCGTGGGGGGGTTGTTTCTGGAGTCATATTCAGTTTCTCATGTGACAACGTCTTCAAGAGTCTACATATGACATGTGCACTTTCAGCTATGCATATCATACTTCGGTTTGACAATGCTCGGAGACTGTTCATCAGGGAGGAGCAGAGGAAAAGGGTGGGATTGGCCATGGATTGCCAGTGACTAGGGCTAAGTAAGGGATACATGAGGAGTCCTGATGACATAGTAGCTATGAGTTGGGCTCACCACAAGGTTAGGGCTCGAAACCCCCAACTACTCTGCAGGAAGACGACGACGCTTTCTACTCCCATGAAGAGTTCCAATCTCGGGCACTGACAGAGGCAGTTCTGTCCTGCCCTATAGGGTTGTTCTAAATCAGAATCAGCTCAATGGCACCTCGTAAGGGGTACAAGAAGCTCCTTGTCCAATTCGATTGCCTTTGGTTGCATTGGAAATGCTCCATTATGAAACAACCCCATTTTGAAGTGACCTCATTTTAAAAATACATATTTTCTCCCATGGGGGAGTGGGTGTTGTGGTGACTGTGTCTAACTGGAAAAGAGAAAAAAGACAATGCCCGGGGGAATCCTTCTCTTCTGGTGTGGGTAGCTGTCCTAGCCATGCCCCCTTCCCTGCCTGCCCAGACTCACCTCAATCCTTCTCACACCTCCCGCCCAGAACGCACGCCACACCCCCGGGAACGAGCCTGTACATTCAGGGACAATTGTTTTCACAAGAAGAAAGCTGTCCAGCGCTTCCATTAGCCAGTGTGCGTTTTTATTGATTTATATCTGCCTTGTTCCAAAGATGTATTTAAGGTTTACAAAGATGCACACAATAGAACAGCATAAAATAAATTACAAGTAAATAAGAACAAATGAGGTAAAGGGATAGCAAGGATCAGGAAGTACGGTGGAGTCCAGAGTGAGGTGACTGCACAAAACACCAGCCCTGAAACCCACGCACTTCCTGCAGGCAACCCCCCCCTCCCCAACCACCACCACCACCCATCTGCGGTTGAGTCTTTTGGCAGCCCAGGGGAAAAGGGAAGTCCCACCAAGCCAGGTGACTGAGGGCCGGAGAAACGCAATGATTCTTAACACTGAGATTGGGGCGACGAGTCCTCACCATGGACTATAACAGAGCAAGTCACGCCATTGTGTTGCGCACTGGCAAAGAACTCCAGATGTGCTTAGCTGCAGATGGATGACTCTGCCGCCAGCTGGGCCGGGACGCGTGTACTTTTGGACATGTGACTGCCTTCGTGGATGAAAGGAACCATGGTGGTGGATCGGCTGTTGGCTTGCTGCCCACAAGGTCAGCAGTTTGAAACCATCACGCTGAGGGAGAAAGACCAAGTTGTCTGCTCCCGTAAGAAGTCGGAGGCAATATGACCCTGTCCTGTCGGTTCACTGTGAGTAGCAATCAAGTCAGCGGATGGCAGTGACTCTTTGCCTTGGGGGGCGGGGGCTTCACTGATGGGGAGTGGATGAAAATTGAGGTTTCCAAGAAAAATAGGTTTCTGCCTCAAGACTTAGCCTACCTATCTTGCTGCACTTTCCATCCCCCCTGACCTGTGGATTTGAAACTTACCAACCTCCATAACCACATTAGTCAATGTCTTAACATCTCTCTCTCTCTCTCTCTCTCTCTCTCTCACTCGCGCGTGTGCAATCTATTGGAATTACGGTGCTGGTGAAGACTATTGGAAGTGCCTGGTCTACCAGAAGAATGGGCAGGTCCGTCGTAGAAGAAACACAGCCAGAACACACCTAAGAAAGGAGCATGGCAAGACTTCATGCCACATACTGTGGACAGGTCATTAGGGAAAGGACACCCGGCTTGGTCATCAAGAGGAGGAAGACGCTCAACAACATGGGCTGACATACATGACAGCAGCAGGCTCCATCTAAAAATGGTCAGGATGACGTAGGACTGCACAGCATTTCCTTCTGTTGTGCATGGGGCCGTTATGAGTCAGAGGAGATCTGATAGTACCAAAACAACCACAGCAACGACACACACACATCATCATCATCATCATCATCATCATCATCATCATCATCTGGGGAATAGTAAGTCATGAACTTTCTCATAACTTCCTTCAAAATAACCAGTTGCCATTAAGTCTGTTCCAAGTCAGAGCGACCCCATGTGGGTCAAAACAGAACTAGGGTTTTCAATCCTTGGGTTTGGGGGAACAGATCGCCAGGCCTTTCTTCAGAGGAATCTTTGAGTGGAATCGAATGGCCGTTCAGCTAGCAGCAAGTTCACTAACCATTTGCACCTCACAGAAACCTCTTCTTCAAAAAAGAAGAGAGACAAGGGCTGAGCCCCGGTGGCGTAGTGGTTGTGCGCGGGACTGCGGCCCACTGGGACGGAGGTTCAATTCCAGCAGTGGGGCTGGGCCTCCTACTCCCACCGCCGCACAGCAGGGATGCCCCCCAAAAAATAAAAAAGACGAGAGAGAGAAATGTTAAAAGCCTAATTCACTGCCCTCAATTCAATGCCAACCCCTAGCAAGCCTGTGGGACAGGGCGGAAGTTCCCTAGGGGGTTCCAAGACTGCGGCTCTCCATGGGAGTAGACAACCTTCTGCTTATCCCGAGGAGCAGCAGCTGCCTTACAGCTGCTGACCCTGGTTGTGTGAGGCAACTCATAGTCACTACACGACCAGGGCTCCTCCCCTCCAAAAGAGGTTGACGGGGGACTTGGAAGTGCGGTTCAGGGAGAACCCCTCTCTGAGAACCCACGGTGGGCTTTATCCTGAGCTGGATTTCCATTTGTAACCGGAAATCTCCTAACCACGATTCAGGGGTCCAGAAAGCCCTCGAGATGCCTCGGCGGCGCAGTCATGAAATGCTAGCTGCTAATGGGAAAGTAAGTGCGATGTCGGTTGAGCAATAGATGAAAGACATACTCCACGCTTGCTCCCCTCAGTGGAATCTGACCCACAGCGACCTCGACCTCGTGGAACAGGGTAGACCTTCCCCTGTGGGTCTCCGAGGCTGGAGATGTTGCTGGGAGGGGAAGCCTCGGCTTTCTCCCTCCCCCCACCCCCATCAGCCGGTGATTGCCAGCGACAGCCCTCGGCGTCCGTCGGTGGCCGAGGCTCCTCACAGACCTGGCCCCGGAACTTCGTGGTACTTTTTAAGTGTTGAATCTCTGAGAGAGTGACTTCCTCGTGAATGCTCTAACCCCGTTTGCACAGAACAGGATCCGAAGTCCCAGCCGTGACTGGTCGTCGGGGTGCTAAGCCCAGCACCAGAACCAGGCTGGGGGATCCCTCTCGCGACCAACGGCTCGGGTCGGGGATAGCAAACCGCAGCTCTCCTTTCTGCCAATAATGAGATAGCTGCTGTTGACGCAAGCTGCTCCTGGATGCCATTACTGCTAATCACAAAGCCTCACCTCGACGAGGCCTTTAGGACATTGTCAGCACTGCCTGTTCTTCCATGATCCTCACACCGAGACTCCGGCTGGGGAACGGGCCCCAGTGTGCCCGAGTAACCGACGAGGTGAAAGAGCTGTACAAAGGGAAAACAGAAGTCCAGGTCTGACTGACTTCCCTGCGCCTTGGGGCTGATGAGTTTGGGCCATCGACTTTCCACTTTGGAGGCTAACACTTAGCCCACGCGGCCAGTGGGGCCACGGCTGCTGCCAGCAGTGGGATTACATCCTTAAGGAATATGTGTGAACGGTGGCAGCGGGGAGGGGCAGAGAAGGTCTTGCTTTGCCTCTGAAAATAATGGTCAAATCCCATAAGAGGCTATTGGTTCTATTTTGATGACCGAATGCTATGTAACAAAACCGGTGATGGGGTGGGTCCTGTACGCATTGCGTGGCTAACCACAAGGTCAGCAGCTCAAAACCCCCGTTGGTCACTTCGTGGGAGGAAGATGAGGCCTTCTGCCCCTGTAAAGATGTACAGTCTCAGAAACCCACGTGGTCCTTTCTACCTTGTCCTCTAAAGTCACTATGGTTCGGACACAACTCAGCGGCAGTGAGTGAGTTGGAGTGTAATGAACCTTCCCCAAAGGTAATGGTGTCAAACGACAGTGATGGTTCTGCAAGCTGACCAGAACCAGGACGTAGACTTATCCGAAGGCTCAGCTGATCTGGGTATCCAGCATGGCGACAATGCCTGCTGGCTGTTGGCTGGAAGCTTAGCTGGTGACCAGAATGCCTATCCAGAGAGATGCCATATGATTTCGGCTGTGAGATTTGAACTTTAGATAGACGATGGACAATGTTTTCATATAACTATGCCCTCCCCTCATAGATGGCATTGTCAGTGGTGGCAGCTGCCATGGACTGCTCTCTGACAGATAACAATCTCATATAACAGAATGAAATGTTGCCCCGTTTTGTGCCAACCTTGTGATTTGGGGTATTTTTAAGTCCACTCTTGTGTTGATTGTGCCCCTCTCTCTCACGCATGGTTTCGCAACTCTTTCCTGCCCTGCTACTTTACAATCAGGGCGCCCTGTGCTGCCCACCAAGTGATTGGTCGTGAGACGTATCTTCTCAGGAACACTTCCTCTTAAAATGACATTGCTTTTGCAAACTGGCCCCAATCCCAACTACGTGGACACAACCCCCACCCCCCACCCCCAGGAGAATGCACTTCAGAAGACGGCACTGCAGCTACAGCTCAGGGAGAGGGACACGTCTGATCAGAGCACACAGTAGCCAACGAAGAGGGAAGGAGAGAGAGTGGAGCACGTCCTGGCCCACCAAGCCCCGAGGACAATATTGCTTCTCAGAGCAGTCAATGCACAGAGAGGACCCACCATGAGACACAACATCCCTCACTGACCCATAGCACTACAGGAGACAACACTGGAGACACGGTGTGGGAATTGTGCCCGATCTGACCCCACCACACCAGAGTGAAACACCAACAGCAGCAAGGGGAACAAAGCCAAGAAATCCTCAAGGAATGCCAAAAATAGACGTTGGAGCCAGGGTGTTGCACCCCATCAGACTTGACCAGAAAATACACTCCAAAGGGTCAACAAACAGACTTGGAACTATTTATAAGCTTTCCCTTTTTTGCTATTGGGTTTTTTTCTTCCTTTCTTTTTTGGTTGTTGTTTTTTGTTGTTGTTGTTGTTGTTAACATGTTGTTTTCTTTTGCTGTTGTGTTTCACTTTGTCTTGTTTTTGTGCTTATTATTATCTCTGCATGTCTATCTAGATAAGCTAGGTGGGATAAACAGTCAGGAGGAGAAAACAACAGGCCGGAAAATTCCAAGAGGACATGGGAGAGGAGGAGTTGGAACAGGGAAGGGTGGTGTCAACAAACCCAGGGACAAGGGAACAACAAGTGATCTAAAATTGATGGTGAGGAGGGTGTAGGATGTCTGATGGGACTTGATCAAGGGTAATGTAGCCAAGAGGAATACCAAAACCTGAATGAAGGCTGAACATGATAGTGAGACAAGAGAAAAGTGAAAGGAAATAGTGAAAAGAACTAGAAGGCAAAGGACATTTATAGAGGTCTAAATTCAGACACTGTATATATGTAAATCTATTTATATATAAGGATAGGGAAATAGATCTGTGTACATGTATTTAATTAAGTATTAAGGCAGCAGACAGACATTGGACCTCTACTTAAATCCTCCCTCAATGCAAGAATAGTTTGTTCTAATAACCCTGCATTCTGTGTTGCTCACCTTCCCAACACAATCTCTGAAGATAGAATGGGTGCATAAGCAAATGTGGTGAAGAACGCTGATGGTGCCCGACTATACCAGGAGGGGAACGGGAAAGTGGGGGGGATAAAATGGGAAGCAATCACAATTATCTACATATAATCTCCTCCTAGGGGGACAGACAACAGAAAAGTGGGTGAAGAGATACAGCGGTTGGTGTAAGACTTAGAAAAAAATAATAATTTCTAAATTATCAAGGGTTCCTGAGGGAGGGAGGAGGGAAGGGGAAGTGAACTAATACCAAGGACTCAAGTAGAAAGAAAATGATTTGAGAACGATGATAGCAACAAATGTACAAAAGTGCTTGACTCAACAGATGGATGGATGCATTGTGAAAAGAGCTGTAAAAGTCCCCAATAAAATGATTTCTTAAATGCATTGCTCTTTATTGGAAATTCAAGTTTGAGGCACACATATACCAAAATACACTGCTTTATCCAGAGTTTTCATTTAATGGTACATCTTATATTTTCATTTTGTGAATGTGGCCCCCCTACTTCAGAAAGCCACTCCTCCCCTCCCAGCATCAGCTACATTTCCTAGCTCAGTTGAAGGCCAGAGATCTGGGCACAGAGGGGATTAGCTGTGTTCTCTACTCCCAGGCTGAAATCGCCATATCAGCGGGACTGGGTCCCTGTGGGGAGACGCTGAGGAAGAGTCCACTTCTTAGCTTCTTAGCTTAGGTGGCAGAACCCAGTTTCTTCACACATTTTCCATGTGGGCCCCTCCATCTGTAGCCTTTCTCCTGAGGAGCTGCCGGTGGTTTTAAACTGCTGACCTTGAGGTTAGCAGTGCAACCACTGTGCTGCCAGGGCTCCTTAGTTAAGGGAACAGGCCTTTACAGTCAGCTGCTCTGAACATGATATTAAAGTTCAAGGAAGAGGACATGCATAGGTAGGTTCCTATGTTTCTGTGAAGATGAGGCTGTCTACTCCCGTACAGAGTCACCGTCCCGGAAGCTCACAGAGGAGGTTCTATGCTGTCCCCGAGTCGCTGTCAGAGGGAATCGGCATGATAGCAGGGAGCGTGGGTTTGATTGGGTTGGTTGGTTGGTTTTCAGTTCAGTTTCCATGTCTCAGTCTTATCATGTGGGCAGTCAGGCTGCACCCAGGGCTCCCAGGGAGAGGAATATGTGTGCGCTTGATCTAATTCACTGTCAGCCTGCCTTTTCCGCAACGGCTGTCTTGTTTCTTTAAGTCGCCTGCCCATTCTCTTGTCCAGAGCTGCTTTAAGAAGAGATTTCTTTGGGGGCTGGTGCTGCAACACTGCCAGGGCAATCAGTACTCTGGTAGAACCCCCTCACCCAGATGTACTTCAGGCAGCGCCACCACCACCTCTCCCTTGAGGTGTTGTGTTGTTGTGATGCAATTTCAGAGGCGCTTCAAAACTCCAAAGGACTAGGAAGAAAGACCTGGAGATCTGCTGAAAATCATCCCATGCGAGCTCTGTCCATCACAGTGCTGCGATTCACAACCACAGGAGAAGGCAGAGAATCCGGTAATGTTTTGTTGTGCGTGGAGGGGTTGGGAGTCAGGGTGTTCAAGAAGAAGACTACAACTCACCTTCGCCTCTTTTGGGGTCCTCAGCCCCGCCCTTTGACGCACTCCATACTGCCTCCTGGGATTTGGTCCACAGAAAAGGGGTTCACAAAGCTGGGGGGTAGGCAAGAGGGGCCGCTGCCGCTGCAGCATAGTCTTTCTCCTTGCAACGAGGTCAAGCAGGATCTTGTCTCATGGGAGAGTGGGGGCCTGGGGGGCAGGCCTAAACCTGGTGTGCTTAGCGAGGTGGGGCACGAAGCGACCGGGATGATTTGACTACTAGTTTTGGTTCCCCAGGCAGTGGAGGCAGTAGCACGGAGCAGCGGAGCAGTGGAGCAGTGAGGCAGGGTGGGGGGGAAGGGGGCGAACAGGGCTGTGGCTGCAGTAAGCGGATTGGTGGGGGAGCCAGAGGGAGCCACGGGGGTTGGCAAACGACACCAGAGGCAGAAGGCGCCAGGTGAGGCAGTGCCAAATGGGAGGGGGGCAAAGATTGACCCCAGTAAGAATCAGGAGAATGCAGGTCATTCAGATTCCTGCCCAGGACACGCTGAAGCAGCGGCGGCAGGAGACGGGAAGAATGAGAAATATTTCTGGGTCACCTTAGCCTGGACACTACTAAGAAAGATCTGAAGGAAGACTTCTCCAAATTTGGTGACTTCGACTGCACTCTGAAGTCAGATCCTATAACAGGGCAATCAAGAGGTTTGGGCTTTGTGCTATTTAAAGAGTCTGAGAGTGTGGATAAGGTCATGGAGCAGAAAGAACATAAATTGAATGGGAAAGTGATTGACCCTAAAAGGGCCAAAGCCATGAAAACACCAGAGCCTGTTAAATTTTTTTGGTTGGTGGTGGACTTTCTCGAGATATACCTGAAGAGAAAATAAGGGAGTACTTTGGTGGTTTTGGTGAGGTGGAATTCATAGCTCTCCCCATGGACAACAAAACCAATAAGAGGTGTGAATTCTGATTTATTACCCTTAAGGAAGAGGAACCAGTGAAGAAGATCATGGAAAAGGAACATCACAATGTTGACCTTAGTAAATGTGAAATTAAAGTAGCCATGTCCATCCATGATGCCCACCTTCCCAACACAAGCACCAAAGACAAAGCGGGTGCATAAGCAAATGTTGTCAAGAAACCTGATGGTGTCCGGCTATCAAAAGATATAGTGGGGCTGAGCCCTGGTGGCGTAAGTGATTGGGTATGGGACTGCGACCCATGGGCTTAGCGGTTCAAATCCAGGACGGCTTTCAAGAACATCGCTGGGTAGCTCCCACAACCACCAGAGGGCAGTGATGCCCCCCAAAAAAAGATATAGATTATGGAATCTTAAAGACTTAAAAGTAAACAAGCAGCCATCTAGCTGAGAAGCAACAAAGCCCACATGGAAGAAGCACACCAGCCTGTGTGACCACAACATGTTGAAGGGATCAGGAATCAGACATCAAAGAACAAAAATCTTATCACTGTGAATGAGGGGGGGGTGCAGAGTGGGGACTCAAAGCCCATCTATAGGCAACTGGACATCCCCTTACAAGAGGGTTGCAGGGAAGAGACGAACCAATCAGAGTGAAATATAGTTGTGATGAAACACATAACTTTCCTCTAGTTCTTAAATGTTTTCCCCCACCCCCACTATCAGGCTTCCAATTCTATCTTACAAATCCGGCTAGACCAGAGGATGTGCACTGGTACAGATAGGAACTAAAAACATGGGGAATCCAGAACAGATGATTCCTTCAGGACCAGTGGTGAGAGCGGCGACACTGGAAGAGTGAAGGGAAGATGGGGTAGAAAGGGGGAACCAATTATAAGGATCTGCATATAACCTCCTTTCTGGGGGACAGACAACAGAAAAGTTGGCGAGGGGAGACGTCAGATATGTGACAAAATAATAATCTATAAATTATCAAGGGTTCATGAGGGAGGGGGAACGAGGAGGAAAGGAAAAAAATGAGGAGCGGACACCAAGGGTTCAAGTGGATAGCAAATGTTTTGAGAATGATGGGGGCAACAAATGTGAAAATGTGCATGACACAATAGATGGATGTATGGATTGTGATAAGAATTGTACGAGCCCCCAATAAAAAGTTTTTAAAGACAATAAATGGCATAGTTCAGTCAATAGAGTTCATTAAAGTTGCCTATGTTGAAGGAACCACATCAGCAACAGCAACAGTGGGGGTGGAGAGGAGGCTCTTCAGAAAGAGGTCGTGGAAGCGCTCTTCATGGACGAGGGGGTGACCAGCGGAGTGGTTATGGGACAGTATCTAGGCCAGGCAGTCATCAAAATAGCTACAAACCATATTAAATTATTCCATTTGCCACTTATCTCCAACAGGTGGTGAAGCAGTGTTTTCCAATTTGAAGATTCATTTGAGGGTGGCTCCTGCCACCTGATAGCAGTTCAAATTAAATTTTTTGTATCAAGTCCCCAAATGGAAGTATGATGTTGGGTTCCTCTGAAGTTTAATTCTGAGTTCTCATTAAGAGAAATTTGCTTTCATTGTTTTATTTCTTAATTGCTATGCTTCAGAATCAATTTGTGTTTTATACCCCTTACCCCCAGTCTTGGAGAGCAAGTCTTGTGTTAAAAGCCCATTATGACAGTTTCATGATGGAGTAGTGTCTTACTGGTTTTTTAATAAATCCTTTTGTATAAAGACAAAAAAAAAAGAAAGGGATTTCACAACTTTGAAGCCCCTAATACATGGCAGAGACTCTGCATGCCATGAAATCATGTATGGACATTATGTACCATTTATGAACAAAAAATAAACAGGATGCACACCCAGTTGATCTCAGACACACACACACACACACACACACACACACACAGTTGACCTGAGACATTTCTTTAATAGCAAAAAAGAAACAACCCAGAACCCTGTCCATGAAGAAATGGATCAATAAACCCTGGTCCATACACACAGTGGAATAGTATTCATTCCTGAACAACAAGGATGGCAGGACTTTGTCTTACATGCTTTGGCAATATTGTCAGCAGAGACCAGTCCCTGGAGAAGGAAGGACGTCGTGCTTGGTAAAGTCGAGGAGCAGTGAAAGCGAGGAAGGTCCTCAACAAGATGGACTGGCACAATGGCTCAGGCATAGGAACAACCGTGAGGAGAGCGCAGACCAGGTGGGGTTTCATTCTGTGGCGCATAAGGTCACTATGGGTCAGAACCAATGAGCTGGTACATAACAATAAGAAGACATTATGAGACCGTCAAACATCTCATGACATGGACAAAATCGGAAGACATTATGCTCAGCAAAGTTAGTCAATCTCATAAGATAAATATTTCATGATGCCATTATTATAAGAGAAAACAAGAAACAGAGAGGGAAGATGCCTCACAGAGACACATACACACAACACAACAGATGCATCTTCATGCCAGTGATTGCCGGCTACTACAAGCCAAAGCTGACTTGTAGAAAGGTTCTCCCCATACAACTATGACCTGTCTACATCCCTAAATTGTGAAAGAAAAAAAAAAAAGGCAAGACAGAAATGTTTGTTTTTTAAAGCCACTCACTTGTGTTCTTTTGGTTTGGAAATCACGGGATAATTAAATACAGAAAAGATTGCCGTGCCCAAGGATTTCATCTTCCTTAGATCTACAATCAAAGCTCATGAAATAGCAGTCAAGATGTCAAGGGACACATTGCATTCAGTTACTCTGCCATACAATAGCTCTTTAAAACGTTGAAAAGCAAGGATGTTTCTTTGAAGGCTAAAAGTACACGTGACCCAAACCATAGTCTTCTCAAATGCTTCATATGCATGTGAAAGTTGGACATTGAAGTAGGAAGAGCAATGAAAAATCAATGCATTGGAGCGAGGAGGCTGTCCAAGATCATCAAAAGTCCCGGGGACTCCTAAGAGAACAAACCTATCTGTCTTAGAAGTACAACCAGAATGCTCCTTAGAGGCAAGGATGCCAAGGACTTGCTCTCAAGTACTTCGGACGTGTTGTCAGGAGAGATGAGTCTGCGGAAGGAGGTCATGCTTGGTAGAGGAGCAGGGAACAAAGAGGAAGGCCCTCAAGAGATGGGTTGGCACAGTGACTGTACCCAGGGGCTCAAGCACAGGAGGAACAACTGTGAGCCTGGCAGAGAACCCGATGGTGTTTCCTGCTGCAGTACAGAGCCTGGCTATGAGTCAGAACCAGCTCAATGGCACCTACGAACTGCAACAACCACAGCACTGGTTCCGTTTTGCACATGAGAGTACTGCCGACACAGGAGGCTTTCCCAACATTACAAAATGAGTGAAGCACAAAGTTGGGTGTGAATCCAGGGCTGGTACTTTCCCCCCACAAGGTGTGAGAGGCAGAGATCCAAAAGCTACGGTGAATTGGGGGGCACCTCTGATACATGCCTGGGTTTGGGAGAAAGGCTCATTCCACTGGTCTTTACCGGGAAGAAATTTACATTCCATTAGCGATGTTGATTTATTTGAGTGTCCAAAAGGAGCTGGCACTTGAAAAGGGTCAGAAAGAAGGAGATAGGCTATCTACCCATGAGAATGGAGACTGGAGGGAGGGGAGAAATAGAGAAAGGGACGTGGTGACGGCCAGGAGCAGCAGAATGTCAGACCGCAGGAAACACACTCCACTTTGGTATTTTGGGGCCATTAGGTTTTGTGTCCATTTGGTTGGGCCAGGATCCTCAGTAGTTTAGGCCTCACATAATGTAAACCACAGGCTGCCCCTGTAGCAGGCAGCAGTACTTCTTGCTCAAGTAGCAGCCTGATGATGTCTCCTTGGGGGGGGGGGGGGGGGAGGCGCGCTACACAGTTCTATAAATAGATGCTGTGAAGAACTCTCTTCTTCTTCCTGCTCACCTGGACACTACTTGTGGTTTCTTGGGTCAGTGGTCCACCTTGTAGCCCTCCCAGTCTGTCAATTCAGCCTCTAGCACTCTGCCTCCTGGCTAATCCTCCTCCTTCCCGGTTAACTGGCAGCTTTGTGTGTCAGGAAGGCCTCCAGCTTAACATCTGGCAAGCGGACTTCAGTTGGACTGGGCTTGACTACTCTGTGGCTTTGTGAGTCACTTTCTTGATATAAATTTCACTGGTATTTCTTCTCTAGAAAACCCAGTCTAACACAGTATCTCTAACAGAGAGGGCTATAATACAGGTATTGACTGTTAACAAGACCATTGGGAGAATGGTATGCATATATACATCTACTCATCATTATCCAACATTCCACATTTATGAGGCTAGTGAAAAATTAACTCTGACTATTTTTCTCATTAATGATATCCTCGGGCAGGGAGGTGAGAGTCACACTGGCCAGGATGATTAAGGTTGTGTGTCAACTTGGCTGGGTCATGACTCTCAGTTGTATGATGATGAAATCTGGTAGTTATGTAATGGCATCTTCAGCCCCTATTTTGTGATCCGTTCTGGTCATCCTCCATTTTTTTTATAGGGTGGGCAAGGCTGGAACCCCCCCCCTCATTTTTTTTTAGGCATCACTGCCCTCTGGTGGTGGGAGTAGGAGGCCCAGCCTTTGCTCCTGTAGAGCTGGAATTGAACCTCCATCCCAGTGGACCACAGTCCCACGCACAACCACTACGCCACCGGGGCTCAGCCCCCATCCTCCATTTTTTGATTAACACCAATTTTCACATAACGACCTAGTCTTTTGGAACTTAACCATGTCGATAAATGAGGAGTAGGTATAGGGCAGATACCATGCTGGCCTTCCAGATATGAGTCCCCAGAACATCATAAGATTGATTTTTCAAAGGAGCTACTCTCTCAGTATCATCTGGAGTGGGGCAGAGTGGACACCATTGTGTTCAAGCACATAGCCAGAGCTGTGTTCTAAAGATCAATTAGCTGTTGATACCCAGTGTGGGAGATTAGAATGTGGGGCCTGGCTGCCACCTCTCTTTCTCATCAGTCACAAAGCTGGAGACTGGAAAGCAGAATGCTGACACAAACAAACAAAAACTCACATAACCACAATCCGGTTTGTAGTCTGACAGCAAGCCAAAGACAGCAGAAGTATGATCTCTCCCTCTCCTCTGTCTTCTGAATCTTGAACAGTCAGGGTACATCTAATTGGTAATGTCAATTTTGCATCTAGAACCCTAATTGCAAAGGAATCTGGGAAAAGTGATTTTCCACCCGCTGCTCTATAGGAAGGTACACAGATGGAGGCAGAAAATGGATGCCAAGTGCCAACTGCTTCTCCCTCTCTTCCCTCCCCGACAAAAGCCCTGATCTATAGCATTGGCCAATTTCCATGGTGCAAATATTCCCTCGATGGCTGATTTTAAGCTGCTAATGTGATGTCACCGAACACCGAGCTGAGAAGAAATGTGTATAATTGGTTCTCACCAATTGGTTCACACTAGATCCAGCACACCACTGTCAGCCAATCGCATGCAGTTTCTGTCTGAGGCACTGGGGAGAGGGAACGGAAGTGAGTGAAGGAACTGGGAAGCCATGTGTGCTCCAATTGAAATAAAGCAGGTTGGTGGTTTCTAGATTCCATTCCTGTCCCCATATCCGGAGGGATGGCTTCCTAAACCACCTTACCTGTGGGCTCGTCTGGCTCCTTCCTCAAAGCTCAGAACCTGATATGTGCGGGTTGCAGCTCTTAATTACGGAAAGAACAGCCGCCAGTGAAACCAGAGCTTCCCCACAGATGGGAGAGCAACTCCAACCCTGTGCCTCCCCGGCCCTGGCAGATCGAGTTTCGCCATTCTCCATCTTACTCCCAAATGTTCACATGGAGGAAGAAGAGGACACAAGATGACAGCGCCAGCTAGGAGGAGGCCTGCCGACAAGTTTGAAGAACTCGGCCAGAAGAAAGAATTTCCTGCAACTTTTTTTAAAAATAGATTTAGCTGGAGACGAAGCCTCAGATCCAACCACTGTGAATGATTGCAGCAAAGAAGAGACCCTTCGGAAGGAGTCCTTCCGATGAGAAGGATAAACGGCACTAGGAAAGAGACAAACATAGATAATAACCCAATCAGGTCTTCATGTCAGCTGGTCCTGTGGATATAAGGAAAGGGGGGGGAGCTTTCTTGTTTTCAATTAGGGGAGAGGACTAAAAAAAAAAAAACCCTTTTCTGACTGGATATAAATGTTAACACAAGATCAGGCCTGACATCGATGAGGCCACCCAGGAGAAGCTGCACTGCGAAAGGCAGTCCAGCCTCTTTAGTGCGTTCTAATTGGCTTATGGGAGGAATGCCATATATAAAAAGTTACAGGACAGTTCCTCTACCTCAAGTGTCTTACAGAGCACACCTCTTGAATTTTAACGACCAGAGTTACGACTGGGCAATTAACCCCATGTGCGGTAGCCCTCCACCCAAGACAGCTGAAAACAAAAGGCAGGGATGGCTGGAGAGTCTCCAGGGCCAATACAGTCAAGCCTCTGCCCGCCTCCCAGGCAGAAGCAAATGACTTTTTGTCTTTTCATACAGGGTTCTCCAGAGAAGGAAGCACTCCAGTGGAGGCACGACTGTCTAATTCAGAGTGTATGAGAGCACGCTCCCATGTGTGCCTGTGCGCATGTGTGTGCGCGCGCGCGCGTGCGCGCCCGCACGGGTGTGTGGTATGTGTGGTGTTGGGTTGGGTTTTGTTTTGTTTCAAAAGCCATCCTGTTTCATTCAAATGTATTTTTTCAATGTTTAGAGGCCAAGTAGTGAAAAACCTTTAAAAACAAAATTCCCAAAGACCTGAAGCAGGTTTTTCAAGCTGCTGGGAGCTCGGGCTACTTAATGGAGCATAATTAACCATTCAATACAAAAATAACTTTTCTAGCCAGGCCAGCAGATGAATTACTGAATGAAGTAAAGAACGTCATTTCCAAGGAAGTCCTTTTCCTCACTGCCAGGCGACTGTCTGCAGGGGGGTTAGGAAGTGTCCAATCAGCAACACTGTGCTATTCATGCCCCCACTCCGATTCCAATGGCAGTTTGACCCATAAAAAAGCAGGGCCTGGAGGGGGGGCAGGTTGTTGAGACAGCTTGCACTTGCAGAAATCCAGGGCAGCCATTGCTCTTTGTAAAATAAGGATGAGGAGAATGTGAGTGGGTAATTAAAATTGAGGTGAAGAGGACCATCGGGCTCAAGTTTTCGGGAAAGCAATTGCAGGAGCAGAAAGGGACAGGATTAAGCCCAATGCCCACACTTGGGGGATGGAGGGGGGAGCAGGGGGGAAGCAGGGAAACAAGATCGACGAAGTCGTGACCTCGAGCCTCTCAGGTCCTGAGCCACCAGGCTTTACACGCCCCTCTCCAGGACCTGCCCCACCACGTTGTTCTTGGTGATGCACTCGCACAGACTACTCTGCGGAGTTCAGTTAAATAATGTATGTTATGGCTTTAATAAAAAGTTCAATCTTTATAGGAAAATCAATACTGGCTACACGGTGTCCTACTTTTGTCCAGGCACGAGTCGAATCTATTTCCTTCACAAGACGGGCAGCCATTTGGACGGAACAGCATTCGAGTTAGCGGTAAATGCAGAGCAGAAATCGTCCACCTTTCTAGAAGTCGATGGGAACCGGTGGGAGGTACCACCGGTTAAGGCCTTGCCAGCTCCTGAATAGGTTGGGGTCCACCCCTGAGACACAAGAAAGACCTACTGATTTCCTTCCTCCCAACCCAGCCATTGAAAACTGTGAGGTGCAAAGACCAAGAGTCAATCAATCACAACGCACGTGTTTACGGTTAGGAGCACATTTGGTAAAACTCAATCTTTTGAGTACGTTTTAGGGTACAAAAGAGACCCCCATCTCAAATCTAACTTAAGGGGAGCATTTACTACATCTTAAAAGAAATAGAGATAGCACAAAGATGCAGACATATCATCGGCCTGAGGGAAGCCATTAGCATGAGATCAACATGATATCTAAGGGTTTGTGGAGATGCCAAGCTTTAAAACGGGCCATGATTGGGACATGGACATTATGTCATTATGTTTGACAGGAAAGCTTATAAGACTGGCCCAGGGCCTTCTGACCAAGGCAGTCAAGGTGAGGCTGACAGGACATGACTCATGACTATCTGTTGCCCCCCTGTACTATCCCCAATATGGTGACCTCCATCAAGTATGTACCCAAGCAAGCCCCAAGAGACTGCCCCTATCTGGGCTGGCTGAAGAGGGTGGCAGTAATGCACTTTCCAAGGCTCCCTGTCTAATGGAAGATTATCTACATCCTTGGTGAATCATCAGAAAGAGTTCAATGGAGGCCCAACCTATGTGGGGACTCTGTGAATGGATTTGGGGCAATCATTGTCAGCTGCAGCCTTCTGTCAATTGGGATGCTCAGAATCTAAGCTCTAATTGGAGTATAAGCCACGTCACCAGGCAGGGCTGGTTCCCAGGGCCCCAAGCTCATATGGAGCCTTCCCCATGCCCTGTGGGGTCAGCATTAAGTTGCCAATGGCAAGGTCTACAGTTCAAATTCACCAGCTTCTCTGAGGAAGAAACATGAGGCTGTCTGTCCTCATAAAGATTGGCAATCTTGGAAGCCCTACTTAGGGTCCCTGCGAGTCAGAATCAGCTTGATGGTGGTGAGTTGGAGTGGTCATCTTGAAATGCTGGCTAATTCTATCTTTGAATTTTGTTTTGTAAATGAAGCACAACAGGACAATGGAGTATGAGCTGGGACTTGAAGCCTTGATGCAGCATGGTCCCAAGTCTCTCTGCCTTCTGCCTTCTGAAGGATGGTTTTGGCAGGGCGGGAGGCAGCCTTTTCCCCACCCCTGTTGCCCCACCAGCTCCTCCCAGCCCCCTGTTCAGCCCTGGAGTGCAGGTTCAGATGAGAGGGGAAATCCCAGGATGGTGGGGTGGAGTCTGGGGGAATCAGCAGGTCACTTGACAGTGTCATCATTTTTCACATCGGAAATTCTGCTTCTAGGACTGCTTTTCCCTGACACCAGAGCACCTTCCAACAGAACCAAGTCTTTTTTCAAATGACAAGCTCAGAGGAGGATAGGGTATGTTAGTATGGGTAAACTAAAGAAACAAATTCATAGATACTCATGTATAAGAAAGAACTTTATATACAAGAGCAATGGAATATTGAGAAAACATCCTAACTCTGTCCAGATCAAGTTCATAAGTCCAGAATTAGCCCCTATGTTGATACCAATCTATAAATTCCTCTTCAGACTCATGAAACACATGCAATGATGCCAAATGCAGGAAGGTCACAGACCAGTGGGTGGAAAGTCTTGTGGATCCAGTGGCGATAGAGACCTCAGCACTGGCAGGGATCTCCATGTGGCTCCTTCAGCTCTGGGGCTCTAGTGTAGTTCCATGTGTCTCGTCAGCTGCAACGCCTCTCAAAGAGTGAGCATGTGTCCAGCCTCCAGCGAGCTATTTATCTCCTTAGCGCCTCCAAATGACGTCATCAAGATGCAAACTGATTGACGAGCTAGATTCCACCCCTTCACTCTTCAGTCTCAAATTGACAACCAATTATGTAACTACCACATAGGATACCGAGTAAACAAGGCAAGCATGGGCTTCCTTATATTTACTTACTACTCTGTAGCGAACACCTGATTTCACACGTTTTTCACCACCCATGTGGAATTGTTCACTACAGAGTAATGAGGAAGCACAAGAAGTCCGTGATGATGTGGCTTGTCGAGTCAATCCACCTGTGCAACCTGACCCGGGTGAGCCCTTTATCTGCAAGCACATCCCAATTGTTGTCAGGTGCCATCAAGTCGGTTCTGACCCACAGAGACTTTATACCAAACGCTGCCCCATCATGTGCCAGCCTCACAGCTGTTCCTATGCCAGAGCCCATTGCAGTAGCCTTTGTGTCACTCTGCCTCGTTAAGGGTTTCCTCTCCCTCATTGCCCCTCCACTGGACTAGTCTCTCCTGACAATGAGTCCCAAGTATATCACATGAAGTCTCCCTAGCCTTGCCTCTAAGGAACACTCTGGCCATGTTTTCCAAGACAGGACTATTTATGCTTTGGGCACGCCCTGCTACCGTCAATATTCTTCTCCAGCACCACAATTAGAATGTATCTGTTCTTTATTCAATGCCCAACTTTCACATGCAAATGTGGCATTTGAAAGTACAGGGGGGTGGGGGGGAGCTGATGGCAAGGACTCAATGGTTAGTGAATGTCTAGAAAAGAATGATGGAATATTTGTAGCAAGATGCTAAATACAATCGATGCATGGATTGTAACAAGTTATAAAATGATCTAAAAAAGAAAATACCATGGCTTGGGTCAGGTACACTTCAATCCTGAGCGTCACCTCCTTGGTTTCTAATACTCTGAGGAGGTCTTCTGTTTTGAGAATGATGATGACAACAAATGTACAAATGTGCTTGAGACATGGATGGATGGAAGGATGGATGGATGAGTGGATTGTGATAAGAGTTGTACAAACCCCCAATAAAATGATTTTTTTAAAAAAAGAAAGAGGCCTTCTGCAGCAGATTTCCCCAATGCAGCTCACCTTTTGATGTCTTGACTGCTATTTTCATGAGCACTGATTGTGGAACCAAGCAAGACAAAACCCCTTACAACTTCAAGGTTTTCTCAGTTTATCCCGATGCGACCTATTAGTCCAGTTGGGAGGACTGGAATAGTCTGCACATTGGGGTGTAATCCATACTGAAGGCCGCACTCTTTCATCTTCATCAGCAAGTGCTTCAAGTCCTCTCCACTTTCAGCTGCACAAGCACAGCCCAATAGGGAAGTTGCTGTCCTCACAGGGTCAGCCCTCTATAATGGGCTGAGTTAATTGGCATGTGGGAAGGGGAGACAGAGTCTCTGCTACAGCCAGAACAAGGAAAGGAGGGACTCAGTAGCTGGCGGAGGTGCTCTGGTGGGATCGTGGTTACTCGTTGAGCTGTGGACCGCAAGGTCAACAATTCAAAACCACCAGCCATGTTTTAGGAGAAAGATGGCTTTGTACTCCTGTAAAGAACTGCAGTGTCAGAAACCCAAAAGGGCAGCTCGATCGTGCCCTATATGGCCACTATGACTCGGCATCGACTGAGTGGCGGTGGGTGTTTAGTGGGTAGCATGGGACTCCAGGCGCCGGCAACCATCCCCTGAGTATTTCAGTAATGAGGGGAATGTGCCAGGTTACGGGTGAGACCGTGGAAGAGAGGGAAACGTTTTCTTTGCTCACACCTTTCCTGGCACTCTTCTGCTCTTTGCAAAAAGGGAACTGCCAATTGGAGCCTACCCATAATTGCATCCCATGGGGAGCCCTGGTGGCGCAGTGGTTGCTCATAGGGCGTCAATCCAAAAGTCAGCAGTTCCAAACCATCAGCTTTCAACCGGGCTTTCTAACTCTGTGAAGGGTTGTCATCTTGAAACGCACGCGCGCGCGCGCACACACACACACCCCGGGGCAGTGGGGGGGGGGGGGGGGGGGGGGGGGGGGGGGGGGGGGCGGGGGGGAGGCGGCAGTTCTGCCCTGTCCTAGAGGGGTACTCTGAGTCGGTGTCAACTAGCTGGCAGGGCACCTCCAGAGTTCACATTGGAGGCCTGGGTGATTGTGATAAATAGGGAGGGAGGGCAGCCATCTGCCCTCCTCTGGCTGCCCCCAGCCACACCCCTACTCTCCATCCTCCCTCACTTCCTCTGACCCCCAGCGCCACTCCCCCCCTCCCCGCCCACTCCATCTATGCTGGGTTCAAGAAAGCCTTGCAGTGGCCACCCAGACAATGTTCATGATTATGGGGATTGATAGGTTATCAGAAGTCAGGACGCGTAAACAGTAAGGTACAATCGTTAGTCCATAGCCAGGCCTCTCCTCAGCCAGTAGCCAAGTCTGCCTCAGGTCCTCAACCTCTCAGCCACCCAGCCACACGGTCCCTCAGCCTGGGCTTCCATGGACCAGTAAGCCTTGCCTGTCCCAATTTCGGTACCATACTGTCTGTGCTGTTCTGTCGTCTCAGAGGGCCTCTGGTGTCAGCCTGCACAGCTTCCGGCAGCCATCTGGGACAGGTTCTTCCAGCGGTCCTACCCCTGCTTCGAAGAGGGCACACCCAGGGGCCATGGAAACAAAACCCGACCAATGCCCTCTCTGCGTGTGGCACACACCCTGGTGGCATACCCCCACCCAATCATGTGGTGGGGAGTACAAACGAGCTCTCTCCTGGACAGTGGTCCAGCTGAAGGGCACATTGGAATCTCACAGGCAGCTGAAAAATCCACATGGTCAACCTTCCTCCTGGGACGATGACCTGGGCCTCTCTGGGGTGGGTGGGTCCATGGTTCGCCACAACCTTTGGCAGGTTCAAAGTAATTTTCTCACCAACTGCATCTCAGCTAGGATGTGAGGGAAGGGCATGCATAGTATTAGGCTGGCAGCCCAGCTGAGTGGACGCACCTAGCCAGAGGGGGGATCGATGACAGGTTCCCATGCGTCGCTCACGCATGATGCCAGGGGCAGGGGGTTTCTTTATGCTCACCAAAGCCGTTTCTAGAAGGTACAGTGAGAGTGGGGTGGGAGTCACTGTCCCCTTTAACTCCCTCATGCACGATGCCAAGGGAGGTGTGTCTGCAAGTCACCGTCTCTGCTTGGACAGCTTTCGAGTCACGGGATGGCTCGGCCATTATACACTGTCTGCTGGTTGGAGTCTCCCTTGGTGGACTTGGCCCTGGGTTCTGTCTCTGGGTCTACAGGTCTGCGAGACAGGCACTTGTTTTCTTTTTAATTTCAGGTGCTGCTCTCTCAGAGGCCGCACTTCAGCACCCACAGCCATAGAAACCCATCTCCCCGGCCACCACCACCCAAGGAGCCTCCTCCCAAAGAGGGTGCCATCGATAGGGCTGGCGCTGCGCCAGAGGCCCCAGAAAACGCCCCTCCAGTGAAGGAACTATTTGCTCAAAGCGAGAGGCAGGAGCGGCGGTAGTCAAAGGCAGCCGAGCTGTGACCTATGGGCCCGGCCTCATGAAGAATTCATCCATCGGTGGGGCCACCCTGGGGGTCACTGTGAGGGCGCTGTTGCCTGGCTGGACGGTCTGAGGAAGGAACCCAGAGGGAGCTGGCTCGCCTCCCTCTTCCGATGCAGCTGGTCAATTCTGTTTGGTCTGATTCCCTCCAATGGCTAGTCTCAAGCGTCTTAGGTGGCCCGGTGACAGAGTGGGTCACGTGCTTTAGCTAACCTCCCAGGTGAGCAGTCTGAACCCTCGAGCCCTACAGACGAGGCGTGCTGTAGCCGTCACAAGGTAACGCTCAGAAGCGCCCGGGGCTGGTTCGACCCGATTCGCTAGGGTCCCTAAGGGTCCCATTAGACTCGATAGCAGTGAATGTGGGTGTGGTTGGGTTCTTTGGGTGGGGGTGGGGGGGTTCATCCAGAGGGGGGAGGGGTTTCCAACCGGCCTGCAGATTCATTCCCACCTTCTTCTTTCTTCTCCTCCACCCTCAACGGTTTCTTGGCCTGAAGCGCTTCTACTCAAACGAGAAGGAAGCCAGACCCCAATGAGACACCCCTTCCTCCCCTGAGGAGGGCGAAGATGTGAACCTGGCGAACAGGAAGTGTTGGCAAGCTAGGACCCTCGTCCCCTGCTGGCGGGAGAGCCAGATGGTACCGCCACGGGGTAACACTGGGGATGTCAGTTTGGCGATGCCTCACAAAAGTCATCCTGGAACGGCCACGTTATGGTTGCCGTACGTGCAGTCAAACTGCTTCTGCCTCGGACCCACCCTATGTGATGGTGTGGCAGTGTCCCAGAGAGAGTTCGTTACTGGAGCCTTCAAACTGCCAGCCTTTCCAGTAGCCAGCCAAGCACTTGACCAGCACGCTGCCCTTAATAATGCCCACGTCTACCCCTAACAATGCCCAAGAGACTTGAAACAGTGACACAGACAAACATATGGACGCCGAAGCCCCTGGCAGGCCTATTCATGACAGTCCAAAAGTGAAACTCACCAAGCTGTCCATGGGTGGATGGATGGATGGATTCCCACAATGGGGTCCGTACACACAATGGAATCCTACCCAGCCATAAAGAGAACCGAGGTCCTGCTGAATGCTACAACATGGTTGTGCTCTGAAAACCTTACATTCCATAAAATAAATGCATCCCCAAAGAACTGCTAGCGTATGATGGCACACATATGAAAGAACAAGAAGAGGCAAGCGTGTAAAGGCCAACATTGAGGCGAGTTGCCATAGGAGAGAGGGACAGGTAGTGTCTGTTGATGGGGATGGAAAAATTGGGCAATAATTATGGGTGATGCACCATATGATCAATGCAATTTCTGTCACTATGTTGTACATCGGGGGGGGAGGGGAGCCATACTTGGCCTACAAAAATTTGGCTATTAACAGTAATATAAATATCAATTTAATAGCTTTGGGGAAAAACACCTGCTACCTTGTATCTGGAAAAATCAAACGAAGGTTTTCATGGGAAGGCCTCCACCACTTCAGAGAGAGTTCTTGAATGTGTTCTCTTTGGGGCCCTTCTTCTAGTCATCCTGAGATAGCTCTCTAGTCCTATTGAGACAGCTCATCCTTACAGTCAGAGAAGTGGAGACTAAACCCCCCAGGCTCTTCTATTAGGGTCACATACACCCTATTGACCTTGTAACACCCATTCATTCTGTGAAGCCCATGGAGACAAGGATAGAAGAGTCATATTAAGAAACATCCCTCCACCACAAGGACACTGGAGTCCCTCCACAGCGGCTCTCCATCTCTCTGAACCTCAGGCTCTTTAGCCAAAGAACTGGGTGTAATAACGGTCCCCACCATTTGGGGTTCTTTCGAGGGAGAGAATCTACATCTTGTGATTGGCCCAGGGCTTGGTTCAGGGTAAATATTCGATCCATATTAGTGGTCAAACCCCAACGGATTGGCTTTCAGGGTACGGCATTGGCAAGAATCATTTCTTTATCTTGGCACGTTCCAGAGGAAGAAGGACTAAAAATACAACTTTGCTCATTTGTCAGACTTTTAAATATTAAAAACTATTGTCTGAAACCAGAGGGCCTAAAACAAGATTTCCCATTGCATTTCTATTTCCTTTTGAAAACAGAGAGTTCACTTAACTATCAGAAAGGGTCAAACCTTATGTGCACCACTCAATACATTCTTATAGCATTAAAACATTTCTGGGAAGATGCCATAATCTTTCATTCTATTTTTCCATGAACTTTTTTTTGTTAACCATTTTACTAGGATATAATCCAGATATCATACCACTCACTAATTCAGTAATATCAAGAAGTGTTGTACAATTGCTACCACAGTCAATTTCACACCATTTTCTTCCTTCTTATATTCCTTGATAGTAGTTCCCGTGAACTTTTTAAAGCCCCTTTGGAAAAGCAAAACCAGGAATGCTTGTTTGCATTTGTGTCTATGGAAAGAGATTGATATCAAGAAGTGGCTCCCACAGTTACAGGGGTGGGGAAGTCCAGTCTGAGTCAAGCCCGTGGGTCAGATGTTAGCTGGGGACATCTCCTGACTCAGGTAGCTGCCGGGGCTGATGGACAGGAAGCAGAAAGACCACAAGCTGAAGGAATTGGAAGTAGGCATGGTGAATCCCAGGGTGGCAGTCTACTGAGGGTGCCTGGGATCAGCAGGTGCTTGATGAACTCGCCAGAGGATCCAGATCCAGCAGAAGGCGTAGGGGCAAGAGCAAGCTTGGTCCTTGTGATAGTTAAAATTGATTGTGCCAACCTGGCCAATGAACACATGTGGGATTGATTGGAGGGTGGAGAGATAAATGGCTCAGTGAGCCTCGCCTTTCTGGTCTCTTGCTCTCAGATGGTTGGGCCAAGGTGCAGCTGCCGTAGCCAGTCCCCTGCTTCAGCTGACAGGGCTCACTTCCTAGGAGACATCCCTGAGAAGGAGTCACATGGACCTACCCTGATGCAGCCCTGGGTGCTGGGGCAGCTGCGTGGAGACCCGTCAGTGCTGAGATGTGTGCACGCTCGCTGACTCGGCTTTCTCCCTGCAGTCATCATCACTGAATGTGTTTTGAGAGTTTGAGGAGGACTTTGTTGATCGATGTTGGACATATGGGCTAATGTTGGACTTACGGTCTTGGACTGGACCGGGTTGGAATGCTTTCTTAATGTATGCTTACTGTGTGAGACAGGGTTCTCTAGAGAAACAAAACCAGGACACTAATAATTCGATAGATAGATAGAGAACATAAGAAATAAATAGCTAATTAATCTATAAAGCAGTACAAAGGATCGTGGCAACTCACTTCTGTGAGACAGCTAATACAATGGCAGTCCTTCTAGTTTTATGGGTTGCCAGGTAGTCCTCTATAGAGCAATTCAGGCTATGCAGCCACAGGCAGCAAACAGCAAGGCAGGGCACCAACAGACAGCCAGAGGTGACAGGGTCCGATAGTCCCCACCTCAAGAGATGTATATTCCAGTAGCGTGGTGAAGCAGGGCTTGAAGGAACCTCAACTTACAGCGACACAGTCTACGGATTAGGTGTCCCAGGGGTAGTGTAGCCTGCAAATGGAGGCACAGGACAAGCAAGGCGCCCAGCTGTACACTGGTCTAAAGATCCAAGAGCAAGAGAGAAAAGGTGAGGCTCTCCAAGCCATTTCTATCAATTAATCTCGCATGTGTTCATTGGCCATGTTGGCACAACAAACCTATCACACTCACCTTTATCTAAAACTCTCTCATAAGATCTGAGGGTCTATGAGGTTTGTTTCTCTGGTCTACCCAAACTAGCACAGTCCTACTCCGGGTCTTCCTCTTAGACCAAAGCCCACACCCCCGCGGAGGTCTCATCAACCTGACTGAAAGGTTGGGCTTCGTCCCTACCATCACCCAGGTACGTCAAGTTGACATGAAATCTAACCATCACAGATGGTGTTTGGCAATGCCTGCAGTTGCTGTGGTGCAGGATAAACTTATTTGTGATTTTTAACGGTTACAAAATCCCCGCACCTGCCAAGCCCACTGTGGTTTTTTTCCTCCTCTGACTGTCTTTCCCATCCAAGTGCACAGGTCCTCTACCAGGGCTGCCTTGTGAGGGACACAACCTGAGGCTGGGGATGGAAGAAGGGTGAGAGTGGGGGGTGCCTAAGAGGTAGCCCTGACCCTAGCACAGCCTCCCTGGGTGGCCTTTCTCCCTCAGGATCGAACCCTGCTCTGTAGAAGTGAGGGGTCACACTTGGCACTCGACCCTGTCTGGCTGTTCAGTCCTTCCCTGATGCTTACATTGAGGGTTTATTGGGAGCTTTTCCTGTGTCTCCCAAATGCACCTGCTGGCATCCCCTACTGAACCGGGGTGGGACAGGCAGGGGGGGGTGGTAAGCAGTCAAAATTCAGAGTCAGAGAGACTGCCTTTCCAGTCAGTTCCCCTTATGAGTCAGATATGCGCCTCAAAAATAAAACAAGACGGGCTGAGCCCCGGTGGCATAGTGGTTGTGCGAGGGACTGCGGCCCACTGGGACGGAGGTTCAATTCCAGCAGTGGAGCTGGGCCTCCTACTCCCACCACCGGAGAGCAGTGATGCCCAAAAAACCAAAAAAATAAATAAATAAATAAAACAAGACAAATAAACTCACCACCGTCAAGTCAATTCCAGTTCAAGGTGACCCGAGATCCTACAGGACAAAGCAGAAGTGCTCCTGTGGATTTCTGAGGTCATGGGCTTAGGGAGAGCAGAAAATCTCATCTGATGGTTTCTACCTGCTGACCTGGTGCTTAACCGTCGCCTGCATCACCCACTCCACCCCTGGCCCGGCCCCTCTCTCCTCTCCCAGCAGACGTGCCAGGCCTGAGAAGTCAAATGGAAGTGTGGGTGTGGCGACAGTCTTTGGCGCCTTGCAACTTCATCCAGTGGCCAGCCTCAATTAAGAGACATGTTGGTGTGACATGTCAATTGAGTTAGCTCTGGCTCAGGGAACCCCATGCATACCCAGCCGAAACACTGCCCAGGCCTGCGGCAGTCACTGGTCAATTGAGAATCGGACTGCATTTTCATGGGATGCTTTTCAGAATAGACTGCTAAATCACTCTTCCTCATCAGGAAGTTCCACTGAAAGCCATTCAGCATCTGAACGCCACCATAGCCTCCGCTGACCACTCAGGTGGTGGCTGTGCATGAGGCGCATCGGCCAAGAATTGAACCAGGGACGTCTACATGGAAGGAGAACCCTGCCACGGATCCACCAAAGTCCATTGAGTGAGACGTGGGAGTCCACCTTCCAGGCTCCATTCAAAGCCGTCAATGGCAGGGAAGAACACGATGCCACGGCCAAGTAGCATTAATTACCAAAGGCACAGCTCCCAAAGCAGCCAGCCTGAATGGCGGAGAGGCCCATGGAGTTCAAGAGACTCTTGGGAAGAACCCTGGTGATGCCAATGGGTAAGCACGTGACTACTGACTGAAATATTGTCTTTGGTTTCTCAGAGACATGATGAAAGAACTCACACCGAAGCCTGTATTGTAATCCAAGTGGGTTTTGATGAAGGACAGGGCAAGTTTCAGGTTTGACACTCTCAAAAGGCTTCACAACTGGGCCTGAGCAACAACGTGGAAAAGAGCACCCATGCATGCAGATTTTGAGGGGGCTCCCAGGAGGCCAGAAACCCAAGAACCCTAGCAGCTGAGAGGCTGTGGGCCCCAAGCTAGGCTCAGAGGAGGCACCTGTGCATCTCCTCGGGGAGGAAGTTCCGGGCCCTTCCCCTGCCTCTGAGCAGGAGCAGGGTAAGAAAGGTCCCAGAGCGTACGCCCTGCTTTTATTCTAACCCATTCCCTGACTGGGGGTAGCTGTGGCTGATGGTACAGACTGGCCCAATTGGGTGAGTTAGGCCCACCCTGGTGATGTCATCAGCCTGAGCCTAGTTTGACCCACCCACGCGTACCTCCCACCTGGCTGTGGGGCTTGCATATGAACATGCTCTGTTGGGGTGTCTTCATAGGTGTCTAATGGCTGCCTGATTTCTTTCCCACCTCCTCTACGGGGGCCTTTGCAGGCATGGGAGGGACAACCCCCTGTCCCTAAGCTACCTACCTAACAGTTGTTTCTTAGAACACACCCCACAGCTTCATGGGACAGAGGAATAGCTTCCAGAAAGATGACAGGTTAGAAAATTCTATAGAGTAATTGTATCACATGGGGTTACCATGAGTTGGGGGGGGGGGGCGAGGAGAGAGAGAGAGATGATTGGGAAACAAAAGAGCTAGAGGTGGACCTTAAAAGCCTAGAAGATTTCAACTGGTCAAAGCCAGGCTACCTGATGATATAGCCTGGCTGTTAGTTTCCCAGGCACAGTCCTCAGTCAGTGCCGTGTGGGCTTCGGACTGGCCCGGAATGCTATAAAGCTAAGGAGGCCTCCTGCTGTGCTCCGTGACTCAGATGGAATTGGAGTGTGGTGGGGCCCAGGCCTGGGGATATTTTTTGTAAAGCTTTCTGGATGCCTCTCAGGGCCAGGCAGGGCTGCAAATCGCTGCTGGCAAACCTACAGCTTCCCTCTTCCTCCCTTCAGGCCAGGGGTAGGGCACTTCTTGGGCAAGACGGCTCTCAAAAGAAGCAGGCAGCTGAGCCTGGGACCCCAAGGTGAAGGGCTCTGGGAGATGGAAGGGAGTTTTCTGATGAATTCTCGAAAGGAAATAAGATGGCTGCTCCTGCCTTCACGGATATCTGCCAGTGTAGATACCTCCCACTGTATCATTTTCCTTCTCACCTAACAAAAACATCAATCAAACATCTGGGATGTCCTCTCTTCTAATCTTGGGGCCAGGGTGGATCCAAAAGGACTTGCCTGTGGCTAGCTTTATCTGCCAGTGTGTGTAAACAAAACAGCGGTTGCAGCAACAGCACATTCCATGGGGTTTTTTTCCCCCTCCAGGGGCTGAGCCCCTGGTGAAAGTTCCCCTAGTTATTTTACAGACCCTCACCCTCACGCCCTGAGGCCTCTCAGGTTTCTAAAACAGAACCCTGTGCTGGGGCTGCTTTAGCCATGGCAGGGCGGGGCCTTCCTTCTCCTGTTCCCATAATTCCCAGGGCCGTCAAGGCAATGAGACCAGGTCTACTCAGTATGAGAGGGGGACCCATGGGGTTCGTTTGCCTCCTCTAGTCTCATTTCCAATCTGTCTTGGAAGAAGGACAGCCAGAATGCTCATTAGAGGCAAGGATGGAGAGACTTTGTCACGCGTACTTTGGACATGTTGTTAGGGAAGACCGGTCCCTGGAGAAGGACATCATGCTTGGTAAAGTAGCGGGGCAGCGACAAAGAGGACAGGGCAAGATGGATGGACACAGGGGCTGCATCAATGTGCTCAAACATCAGAACGATTGTGCGGACGGCACAAGCCGGGCAGTGTCTCCTTTTGTGGCATCGAGGATCGCTGCTACCGAGCGGCACCTGACAAGCACAGTCTGATTTGATAAGCAGGTTAGAGTCCAGCGTGTACCCACACAGAATTCCGACATTCAGAAATGCTGACGATCAACTGTCATCGCCCAGGAGTTGATGGGTTAGGCATTAGCCTGCTCACCACAGTGTCGGTGATTGAAATGCAACAGGCTGCGCAGGAGGAAGGTGAGGCCGTCCGGCCCTGGGAAGATTTGCACTCTCAGAAACTACATGGGATGCCTGTGAGTCAGACTGGACGCAGCGGCAGTCGGCTGGGCTATGCCGGGCACAACTGGACAGGAAGCTACCGCCGGAAATGGATTAGCATCAAAGTCGCAAATGCCTGCCCTGATGGGAGCTGCCATTGGACAAGAAAGACCAGAAACAAGCTACCTACATGAGCAGTGTAGTAATGATGACCCAGGAGGACAAGAACACGGGGAAGAGGGAGACGCAGGGGCTGGGGGGCAGGGGGGGGGGGGGGGGGCCAAGAAGTCCTCGAGGAGAGGCTGACATGTCAGGCAAGAAAAGCACAGTGTCAGTATGACTGGACTGGAGGGAGGAAATAGGACGGCATCCAGGTGGAGGTCAGCTAGACCATTAGGGACCGAGCCATACAGGCCTTTAGCACACTGCTGCGCAACAATGACCAGCTTTCACCTTGAGCACGGCAGGAAACTCTGGAGGTTGGGCAGGAGAGCAGGGCCCTGAGCTCACTGGGTTGGCTGGCTTCCTGGTTCCACATGGATTATAGGGACAGGGGGACAAGGGGGGGGTGGCACAGAGACCCCTGAGGCAGCCCTTGCCCTCACCAGCCAGAAAACCCAAACTAGGCCCAGGCTGGCAGTGAGCAGACTTCTAGGCGAATCAGGGGCAGTTTGGACGGTAAGACCAACAGAGTTGATGAAAGGCTGGCACGTGGAGCATGAAAGAAAGAGAGCCATCCAAGAGACACCAGGTTAGCCCGATGGGGAGAGATGGCTGCCAGCCGTGGGAGAGGAAGAAGGAGGGCGGAGGGAAAGAACAGGACACCTTGGGGGGAGCCTTTCCGACGGCAAGTTTGAGGTGTCGAGGAAGTTGCGTGGCACGTGGTCAGGTTCTAGGCACTGACTCTCAGCTTCTAAATGCCACCCTCTGCCCTGTGTGGTAAGGCGCGCTGGTGGCACTAGTGGCTGGTGGGTTAGGTGGTGGGCTGCTCGCCACCTGGCCAGAACGTCAAACCCAACAGCTGCGCGGAGGGAGAAGGGTGAGGCTAGCTCCTCTCCTAAAGATACATCATCTCAGAAACCCAATAACGGGCGGCTGTGAGTCAGAATGACTGGATTGGGGGCCGTGGGGCCACCCAGGGGCCCCAACTTCTCTATCCTCCTGAGTCCTCACCCCTGCCCCCCACCTCCACCAAAGGCAAAGGTCCGTCGGCACCTGGAAACACTGGAGGCCCTGGCACCTGAGGTCAGTCCACACAGGGAAAGGACACTCATGATGAAGCCACTGAAAATGAAGACCGGCATTTCAGAGTAAATTGTGGGGACATTTTAACGAGGCTTTAATCTTTTGGTTTTTTGTTTTTTGGGGGGGGCGGGCATCACTGCTCTCCGGTGGTGGGAGTAGGAGGCCCAGCCCCACTGCTGGAATTGAACCTCCGTCCCAGTGGGCCGCAGTCCCGAGCACAACCACTATGCCACTGGGGCTCAGCCCGAGGCTTTAATCTTTAATAAAAGATAAAATAAAAAACAACTCACTGCCCTCCAGTCTATTCCAACACATAGCAGTAACCTGCGAAGACAGCGTGGATACTCCCCACCCTCCGTGTGAGTTTCTGAGACTGTCACTCTCTGTGGGAGTAGAAAACCCCACCTGCTTCCTGTGGAGTGGCTGGTGGATTTGAACTGCTGACGTTGTGGTGAGCAGCCCAACATTTATGCCACTGGGGCTCTCCAATTTTAAAAGAGGAAACTTTACATCTTTTTTTTTTTAAGTTTATGTTATCCTGCGTGTGGCAGTCATGTACTCTGGCGCCAATTTGATTAAGAGTGTAGGGGTGGCGCCTAGCCTGTCGATCTGGAGATAATCCATGATGAGACCTCTGTGTGGGCATGGCTTTCTCTGAGACTTCTGGGAAATCTCCTGCTATTTCCCCCATAGAGATGAGAGACCATCAACTCAGTTCCTGGGAGACACTCTACTGATAAGACAAGATGGCAGCATGCTGATAGAATGTAAGTCCTGGAGAAGCCACACGGGCTTACACTGATGGAACCAGACCGCTGGGGCCGAAGAAGCCATGTGGAGACTCCTGTCAGTGCTGAGATGCTTGGGAGACCACAGGGAGACCCCTGCCAGCGCTGAGATGCTTCTGCCACCACTGGATACACAAGACTTTGCACGCACTGGCCTGTGATTGTCCTGGCGTCATTGCATGTGTTTCGTGAGTCTGAAGAGGACTTCTGGATTGGTATCGGACATATGGGCTACTATCAGACTTATGGACTCGGACTGGACTGGGTTGGGATGCTTTCTCAACATTCCATTCCTCTTGTATTTAAACCTCTCCCTTATATACATATGTGTGTCTATGGATTTGTTTTTCTAGTCTACCCAGACTAACACACTGTATTTGGCAAAAAGACATTTCCAAACTCACTAATTCTTACCTCTAACAAAGTACTGACAAGCTTGGGGTCGGAAGCTTTTGCTTTTTCCTTAAAAACTCATAGGGCAGCAGGTATGCACGCACTGTCCTTGAGCTGACTCCGACTGACAGTGACAGAGAAGAACCGGTCCTGGCCCTTTCTAAGACCTTAACTCTATGGGAGTAGAAAGTCTCTAGGTTTCCCCCCAGGCCAACTGGTGGGTTCGAACTCCTGACCTTGTGCTTAGCGGCCCAATGTGTAATCACTACACCACCAAGACTCTTCCCTTGTCTACAGTAAGGCTGAAGAAGAACCATAGGTCCCACCTCTGACTGAAAGGCATGCTGAGGAATGGCTCTTGTTCGTAATTCAAGGATTGTCTGTCCTTGAAGTGCCAGGGACAAGGTTCCCAGCATCACGGTCATGCCCAGCCCCTGCAAACCAACACAGGGACACAGCGTGGATGGTTTGCTCTTCTAGGGGGTCCTTTTGCGGAAGCCTGGCTTCATGTCTTTAAGAAATCCCATGGCCTGGAATGGTGAGTGAGCAGCTCTGGCTTGGGCTGGGATCCACCCCCACCTCACCACACCCCTGGGGACTCACAGTGAGGACTCACCTGGGCAGTAAGCAGGGAGGGCAGCTCCGCACCACTCTGGAAGCCATGCCAGCTTCTGCTTTCCTCCGGAGCCTGCAGGCTTCAAGAGAGCAATCGTTGGACAAGTTTCAGCACCCCTGTTTATGGCCAGGCCAGGCTGAGGTAACTGAATCCGCACCCCAGTTCCAAGTCCGCCAGGAACCATTAAGGGATTACCATGGAAGAAAGAGCGAGGTGCCTGCAAATTGCCCAGCAGGCACTATAAAGACATCTGAGAACTCCAAAAACAAAACAACACAAAAGCAACACACTACCATGGAGTCGGTGCCGACTCACAGTGACCTACAGGGCCGGGTAGAACTGTCCCTGTGAGTTGCTGAGTGGGAAGCCCCGCCTTTCTCAGGGGCACGGCTGGTAGTTCCCACTCTGCCACCAGGGCTCCGCTACAGCCCCGCAAGGTCTTCCCAAAGCCGGGACTGAGTTTTCTCCTCTGGCTTAAGCTGTGTTTGGCTTCCTGTGCCTCACTCTGGAGGCAGCCGATGGCCAGGCCAGAATGCTGCACCCACAACACCATATTTATATAGCAATCCTCCCAACCCTCACAAGTCCTGAAAACTTGGAGGACTCTTCTTTGGCCCTAGAAGCCAGACGGGACGTTTCCAGGGTAACGGCAACTCCACATGAAGACTGCGGAAACCAGGCCTTTCCCATCCTGGACTCCTTTGGGGACAGCAGGCCTCTGGGGAGAAGCACGTGACGCAGCCTCAAGGGACACTTCCTTGCCCAACTGGCCCAGCGCCCACAGTGCAGACAATCCCTCCCCCACCCCTCCCCCAGACACAAGGTCCCCCCCC
>PVJH01002097.1:0-12170 GCA_004026705.1 Nesogale talazaci | reverse complement strand
TGTGTCTCTAAGGCAGAGAATGCTCTTTCCAGGTGTTTGTGCAACTCCAGGCCCAGAGTCGGTGGCCCCTTCACCCTGACCCCAAGACTGAGCAGCAATGTGCAAGACATACTCCCCACACTTGATGAGGAAACTTGGAAGTGAGGAGGGAGGCCCCGCCATGTAAGGTTTCTTCCCTGTGTTTCTTGGCAGACTGCTCAAGGCCACCCAGGGGAGAGGGCCCCACCCCCAGGGGCCTGGTGCCAACTCCCTGAAGGTCAAGGGCAGAACTACAAATCTTCTGGCAACAAGACGGGTCCATGGTCACCAACTTGCCTCAGCCTCTCCTACTTTCCCATCTCGGTGCCCTCCCCCACCAGCCCACATCCCATTGACACAGGACTTGACCTTGGACTTGTTTGTAAGTTTTCCTGCTCAAGAAAACTGAGCTGTGGCTGGAAAAAACAGATGCGGCTGCCGATGACACTGAACTTCCCCTGATTTGTACAGCGGCGTCAGGTCTTCCGATCTCCCATGGGCGTAGAACAGGAAGTGACTAAGAAGCTGGCCCTGGTGAATGTGTGAGCTCACGGGACAGAGACAATGAATGCCTGCCACAGAGTGAGGATCCAGGACAGAGTCTGGCGATGCTGCGTTACCAGTGCCAGTACCAGTTGCTGCCTGTCACGCAGGGCGACCCCATTTACGTCAGAGTGGCACTGAGCTCTATTAAGTTTTCAATGAGTGTGACAGTTTGGAAACTGATCACCAGGCCTTTCTTCTGAGGTGCTCCTGGCTAGACTCGAGCAACCAACCTTTCAGTTAGCAGCAAAAAGCATAACCTTTTTACATTGCCCAGGGACAGCAGAAACTCAGAGAACTGAACTCTCGGGCTAACCTGATCAGGGGCCAGGCGGCTGGAGTTGGCGGGCCAGGCAGCGGCTAGAAGCAGCTCTTAGAAGGAAGCCAACGTCCATGGAAGATGGGGCCTGGAAAAGTAAAAGCCCACCTATAGGAAAGCCTCTAGCAGAAAGCAAACCACAGAAAGATGGGATGTGCCTATTTCGTTTCTAGGATTTTATAGATTCAAATAATTCGACATCTGCCGGCATCTACTATGGGCCACAAACCAAAAGAAACTAAAGTCACTGCCATCTAGTCGATGCGACCCTCTAGGGCAGGGGGGAAGTGCCCCCTGTGAGTTTCGTGGACTGCCGAAAGAACAAACACAGCTGTCTTAGAAGAAGTACAGTCAGAGTGCGCCTTAGAGGCAAGGATGGGAGACTTCATCATCTAGTGTACTTTGGACATGTTGTCAAGAGAGACCAGGGAATAGGCGTCGTGCTTGCTAAAGTAGAAGGGCAGCGAGACAGAGGAAGATCCTTGACCAGATGGAAAGAAAGGCACAGTGGCTACAACGCTGCGCTCAACAACAGTTCGCGTCTCCATGATCCTAATTGTTTCTATGGCAGAGGGGTTGGGTTGATAGTGAGCGAGGAATCCCGGGATGATGCAAGGGGTTCACGTGCTGGGCTCCAAAGCAAAAAGTTGACAGTTTGAGTCCAATGAGAGACGCCTCAGAAGAAAGGCCTGGCAATCTACTTCTCCAAACTCAACCTCTGCGGGCCCTCCAGAGCACAGGTCTACTCTGACCCACAGGAGGCTGCTGTGACTTGGAGGCAGGGTAACTACTGGTCATTGTGTTTGTGTTTATTTTTTACTATGAGTCGCCAACTTCAGGCTAGGGGCCACCGTGGACCTAGACAGGATTCCAGGCTGACTCCACAAGACAAGGACAGAAAAAATAAAGGCAAGGGGCGGGAAATTGACCAGGATTCATGTGCCGGCGGCTACCTGGGAAGAGAGCAGAAAGTGAAGTAGGCAGAGAAGATATCCCAAAGGGGGTGTGCATGAGCGGGTGTCCGAGACCAGAGGGTCAGCGCTGAACAGTACCCCCAGCATGTTCTACCTACAAGGAGCCCTGGCGGCGCTGAGGCCTAGGCGTGGGGCTGATAACCCCAAAGTCTCTGGTGATCAGGTTGAAAGTCAGCCATTCAATCCCACCAGCCACTCCATGTGACAAAAAACTAGACCATCTGTACCCATCAAGGTTCGGTCTCAGGAACCCTAGAGAGGGTCACCATGAGTCAGAACCGACTCGCTGCAGTAGGTTTGGGTTTATTCATCCCACGGAAGGAAGGAGCAGGTGGAAGGTTGCCCCTAGGGTGGCGGAAGCTTAGATGATCCGGCACTTCTTATCTACCGTGTGTGTGGGCAGAGGCTGCGCCGAAGCACAGGGGCACAGATGCTGGCAGCTGCGTGCAGAGAAATGGGAAGTACCAGGGGATATGGTATCTACTGCATGTGAGGTTGAAAGAGGATGTAGGTATGTGGCCTCTGCAAAGACACCCGCACTGAGCTGCGTACCAGAACAGTCCTTGGAGAGGTTCCTGGATCAATATGCGGAGAGAGGGGCGGGGGCGGCAGCGCGTTAGTGCACCGTTTCAGATAGAAGGAACAGCACGAACAATGACAGTCAGACAAGGGCCGTGTCTGGGGAAGGCCAAAAGGTCTGATGTGGCTGAATCACAGTGGCTGGGAAGGTCAGAGGGCAGCCCTGGGTCACACCGTGGAGAATGCGAATGCCCGGCCACAGCATGATTCTTCATTCCCTAGGCACTGGGGAGCCATGGAAGGCGTTCGAACAGGGATGGCATTGTATAGTGCTTTAGCCCAGGGAGAACTGGGAGGGAGGGAGAACTGGGGGGGGGGGGGGAGTTCTCAAATGAACTGTTTCGTTGTTGTTGTTTGTTGTTGTTGTTGTTGTTGTTGTTGTTTCCACTAGCCTGCTAATTATTTCACCAGGGAGAGAGGCAAGGGGCTCTGGTGGCCCCTGAAAACATCTTGTGGAAACTGCTAACGGGGTCGTCCAGACCAATTGTTCCTTCTGGCATGATGGGGGCCCACTCACTTCTCACCCCTTTTCTTTCCTCCAAACGGCTTTTGGCCTCTGGTTTCCAAAAGCTTTGCTCGGTGAGTTTAAACAGCATCTCACAGCATGGCCGAGCAATAACAAATGGCGCCTGGTGGCTCGCCTGCTGGTGGCTTAAAAAACAATTGATGACTTTTAATCAGCTGAATGAGCATGGGACAAATGACAGCATGGCCTGAATACAGCCCAGACGTCATCGGCTGACATCAGTGGGGAGGAGGGGTGTGTCCTTCTGGCAAGCTTGAGAACAGACAGGAGCAGTGCCTGGCTGCTCCAGCTCCCAGGGCCAGCCCTGCCTACCTCCCATGTCTCTTCTTTCATTTTCATAGCACTGGGGGAGATGGGGAGGCGGGGGGGGGGGGGGGGGGGGGGGGGGGGGGGGGGGGGGGGGGGGGGGGGAGGGGGGGGGGGAGGAATGGGGGGAAACCCTGCTGCTGAAGCAGCAAGGGTGAGCCTCCAGGGATGACACCAAGTGCATGCAGTGTCATGAGATGTACTAGACAATTAAGGGGCTTTGTGTTGTCACTTGGGAACCATGGGGACAATTTCCCTCATGGGACCACGGTGTACCCCTCTGGGAAGTGAAAGCAGTTTGAGGATGAATTTCTGGTCTGGCTGATGTGGGGCTTTGTGAATTGCCATCGAATCAACCCTGTGTCTGGTCCCCTGCCAGCCCCAGGAGCAAATGTGAATCAGGAACTGTGGTTGACTGCGTCTTAAGAGTGGATTGCCAGGCCTTTCTTCCTAATGTCTTAGTGGAGAAGCGCCATTGAAACTTGCTCAGCACGACAGTAATACACAAGCCTCCACAGAAAGAAAGCTGCGAATGTGATCTATTGGCGCAGAGCCAAACTGGGGTCTCCCTCACAGAAGCCCAGGATTCTCCCACTGACCCCACCGCCACCCCCAAGTTTAAGAATCGGTACGTGTGTGTTGCCCCTGGGACCTCGTGTGTTGTGTGTTGAGATTCGAACTTCAAGGTCAGCAGTTTGAAACCAACGGCTAGTCTCACCAACAGTGCCAGTCTCCAGAACCCACGGGAGCCGTCCACTCTGTCCTATCAGATCACTGTAGGTCAGGATCCACTCCAGGCCAGGGAGCTTGGGGGGTGGGACTGCCACCAACACTCCCCCCCCCCCCCACGTAGCCCACAGCAAATGGCTAGTTATCGAGCCTTTCCAAGGAAGGAATGCCAATTAGAGCAAACAAAGCCCAACCAGGGACAGCGCACCCCGCCCCCTCCGTGGAGGCCGGCCCTTTTCCAGCTTAGATGCTGGACACAGCAGTCAGAGGCTGGGGGGAGCCCAAGCCCTGGTAGGAGGAGCCTGTAAATTCTATTGAGAAGTGCCAAACGCCTGCCATGGTGAGTCAAATGAGTGCTTTCTGACCCTGCCGCGGTCAGAGCCGTCGGAATGCAAGACTTTCGTGCCAGGAGCCTGCGCTGACCACCACAATTTAGGGATTATGAGCAGACTTTTCCAGAATGTTCTCTCTTCTGCTTCAGACAAACTGGAATGCAGACTTTCCTGATACTTTCCGTGCCCTCCAGCCCCAGCTCAATTTTCCTCACAGCCTTCCCTTTCCCTCCCCTGCCTTTCTTTAGTCCTCCCTCTTGCCCCTGGGGTCTGCCATTAACCAGGTCCCTCTCACAGACCCCCGACCCCCTTCAGGAGGACATTTCCACCCTTGACTGGCTGCTGTATGCCCAACCTCCCCTCGGGCTTGGAATGCCCCCTGCACCCCGGCCTCACACCCCATGAGAGATGCTCTGGCTCCAGCCTTGTTCCCCCCATCTGCAGGTTGTTCCTCACCCGGAGAGGAACTGTCCCTGCCTGCGCTTCTTCCTGGCCTTCAAGCACAGCTTGTACGGTGCTCTCCGGCTCAGCACCAGTGAGACCAGGGGAGAAGTTGGACTACTAGGCCATTTCAATGGCGATCTTGGCCATCCCAGGGAGTCTTCTGGAGCCGGAATGACTCCCATGGGTCAATTATTAGATATGAGCCCCCACCCCGATCAGGACAGCTTGGCTTCCTCCCCTCGGACACCGCCCCCCACTACCACCCCTCCCCCCCCCAACAACCGACCAACCCAAGGTCTGCTGCTAACACCATCACTGGTCATTCCCTGACCACCTCAAACTCACCACTATTCCGTTCAAATCACCCTGCTTCAGAAATCCCTACCCCCATCCCCGCCTCTGCTAAACAGTGCGCAGGACCTTCACCTGGACCACCTGCGCTGGGTCCCATGGAAGTCCCCCTGCGTGCTGAGTAGCTCCATAGTGTCTGGAAGATGCCGGCGGGCCCCTGGGAACAGCCAGCTTCCGCAATTTCTTCCCTGTCAGTGCCTCAAAGTGTCTACGTGGCTGATGCTGATGACAGGCAGGCCCGAGAAAGCCTGCTTCCCCAGCCAACCTGGCAACCTCTCTTGGGCGCCAGCCAAGAAAGTCCCGTCTTTGCGCCCTTCCCTGCCCAGTTTTCGGCTGCAAGTCCATTTCCTAGCAAAGAGGGCCAAGTGCATTTGGAGAGCTCCATGCCAGGGGAAGCCCAAGGCCACTGGCAAGCAAGCTACATCGCTGCTCTTCGGAAGGAAATTACTATTGATCCCACAGCGCTCCTCCCCGTGCTGTTTGCTGGGGACGGCCAGGGCTCCCCGTGCCAGCTGGGCGCCCACACGACTGTTCCCACACCAGATGGCTGCCGAGCAGTCCCCGGGAGACGAGGCCCTGACGTCGATCCGCCCAGCTTTTTATGCACTGAGGACCGAGGGCTGAGGGACTATAGGTCCAATCACATTGCAATAAACATCTCGGGGCAAGGGAAAAAGGGCCAAGTCCTGGGAGTTATCCATGGAATCTGGCAGACAGGGAGAATCTGTCCAGAAGCTTCCCAACTTAAAATGCTCATTCGGTAACCATCGACCGACGGCCTGCTCTGCACCTGGAGTGATGCTATGACAGCCAAGCCTGTCTCTCCCCTCAAGGAAGTTACAGTCGAATGGGGACCAGCCTGAGTGGCTATAGTTGATTCTTCCAACAGGGCATCTTGGAGAACGAGAAGGAGATACTATTAATAGGCCAGGACTCATCCCAAGCAACCCAACACGCTTAGTCACTCTAGATCTAGCCCCTGTAGGACCAAAATGGGGGCGCTCCTATGGGGGGAGGGGGGGCGCTGGTAGGGTTTGGTTAAGCCACAAGGTGGTGCAATTGAAATACTCAGTGTTCATTTTTGTTTTCCATCCCCAAAACTGTGATCTCTTCTTCTTCTTCTTCATTGTCATCTTCTCTTCCTCCTCCTCCTCCTCTTCCTTCTCCAATTGCCACAGAGCAAATAAAACCATGTCACCCACCATGTTGTGGAGCCAGCCAACACCGGCTAGAGTGAGCCCATCATTAAAATTCTAGTAGTTGTACAAGCTGGTTATTAAGAATGAAAAGATATAAACAAAATTGAACCAGTCTTATTAAAATCAAAGGTAACAAATACCCAAGACTTGTGATCCCCTAATTATTTTGTTGTCGGATATTACTATTATCTGGTCTCTCGAGGTTGTTCAAGGAGTCCTGGGTCAGCACAAGGTTGGTGGTTCAAACCCTTCAGGTAGTCCCTTGGGAGAAAGAGGCGGCTGCCCCCGTGTTCCCCTTAAAAATGTAGTCTCCAGGGCTGAGCCCCGGTGGCGTAGTGGTTGTGCGCGGGACTGCGGCCCACTGGGATGGAGGTTCAATTCCAGCAGTGGCTCCACAGGAGCAAAGGTTGGGCCTCCTACTCCCACCACCAGAGGACAGTGATGCCCAAAACACACAAAAAAATGTGTAGTCTCCGAAGCCCCATGAGTCCAGCTCTTTCAAGTTGGGAGACTGGGGTTGGAAAGTGAAAAAACACTATATAATGGTGCTCCGTTACAGCACAGCACATGCACACAGAGGTGGAGGAAAGGTGTCAGGCTCCTCCCATCCATCAACTCAGCTGGAGCTCATAAGCCAGCCCATATCGTTCTGTGTTCTGTGCTGAATGACCTGTGTGCTGACTGCCACGTGCGCGCCAGTCAGGGAGGGCACCCCAAGGCAAAAGTCATGCCTGGGCTCTAGGCTGCTGTGAGTTCTCTCAACCACCATCCAGTTGATTGTGACTCATAGCCAAATCTGACTCATAGTGACCCTCTGGGACAGGGTGGGACCGCCCCTGTGGGGTTTTTAAGACTTTCAATCTTTCCAGGAATGAACCGCCTCATCTTTCAAAATGGCAGAGACTCTGAGGGGTCCAAACTGCAGCCCTTGCCGCTAGCAAGGTGTGTAGCCCCCTAAGCCACCAGGGCTCCGTCCAGCTGTGGGGAGTTATTCCCCAGCAATCCGAGTCCAATGTTTGCATGTTCAAATTAACCAATGAGGAGCTCGGTGGAGCGAGATATGGCCAGCGATTGGTTCAAGGTTTCAGGAAGTGGCCCCAGGCCCTGATAGAAATCAGAACCCCAGCAGGATAAGAACGGTTCATTCAACTGGAGGGCCCATTCACCAGAGTTTAATAAATAGACCCTGTCTCTTTAGCAGGGTCTGGAGAACTCACAGGCTAAGCACGCATCCAGGGAAGTTCCTATCATCCCTTGGACTGAGGAGGGGAGAGGTGGGGGCAGTTAAAGGAACTTGGAAGGGCTGGAAGGGAGGGTCCCTGTGGGTATGAGTATGGGTAGGAGGGATGCCTTTGCTGTGCAGACTGCAGCCTCTCTGGGAAAATCCACCCCTGACACACCCCGCTCACCAGGCCTCTTGTCAGTTCTGTCCTATTGGCCAAACCCAATTGGTAGCCAGTGAGCAAGGAAGACAGCTCATGATGTAGTCCGTAAGCCTCACCCTCCTGAAGACTAAGCAGGGCACAGCCAGACACAAAGTAAACCTGTCCAACCAATATGGCGCTGCCTTCATCTGCTTAGAGCAGCGGTTCTGTGGGTCGCGACCCCTTTGGGGGGGGTCGAAAGACCCTTTCACAGGGAATGCCTGATTTATAAAAGAAGCAAAGTTACAGTTATGAGATAGCAATGGAAATGATGTTATGGTCGGGGGTCATGACAACATGAGGAGCTGTGTTAAAGGGTTGCGGCATTAGGAAGGTCCTGAAAACACATGCCAGGGGACACACACCTGTGTGAGATCTGATCCCACAGAACAAATGAAGGCCAGCGGGGGGCCTAGGGGCGGGCAGGCCAGAAAGAGTCAACAGTGAGGAGTCCAACCGTCCCCCTGACCTACACTGAGTGTATGGATCTGTGCTTTTTTTAACACACATGCCAATGATTAAAGGCCTGCCCAGATACAGATGTACCTTGTAGCTAAGAGAGCTAGAAGTCCAGGGTCCATCGTCTGCACAGACCCCTTCCAAGCCCTTGTCGGGTCCTCACTGCTGGGGAGTTCAAGCTGACTCACAGAGACTCCATACGACAGGGCAGAGCTGCCCCCGCGAGCTTCTGAGACGGGAACTCTTCTCTCACAGAGCCGCTGGTGGTTCTGAGCTTTGGACTTCGTGGCTCGCAGGCAGTGAAGAAACCACTATGCTCCCCGGGCTTCTGAGTAGGGCCCTAGCACTAGCCATTTCTAATGGCTTCCTTACAGAAGGCCCTAAAACTTGAGGCACATGTTAGGCTCCGGGCATGCAGGGCCTTCCTGACCATGGCTTCTCTTTGTCGCTGTTGTCTTTGCAACTCCCACCCCAAACCAAACTCACTGCCATGGAGCTGATACCGACCCATGGCGACCCTCCAGGACAGCCCTGTCCCGTTCCCAAGGGTTCCCAGGCGATCAATGTTTATAGGAGTAAAAGCTTCCTCTCTCTGGAGGAGCTGGCTGGTGGGTTTGAACTCCTCGCCCTGTGGATCGTGACTACTATGCCACCAGAGCTCCTGAACTCACATCAAGTGACCGAGTAAACCCCCAAACCAAACGCACGACCATCAAGTCCATTCTGACCCATGGCAACCCACGGGAGTGATGGGAACTGCCCCTGTGGGTTTCTGAGGCTGGGAATCTCGACAGGAGTAGCACTTCTCTTTCTCCCCAGGAGTGGCTGCTTGTTTCAAACCTTGCACTTAGCAGCTGAGCACACAACCCACTGCGCCACCAGGGCTTCTCGTGACTGGGTATGACTATGCAAATGTGAGGTGCTTGGGGTCGCCAAGGGGATTGGCTAGCTGGCTGATAATGTAAATAAAGGGCACGATTGCTTGTGGGGGTGGGACCATGGGAATAAAGTATATGGAACGCTAATATGGAGATTTTTCCAGCTTGGCCAGCCCAGTGGCAGAAAGTGGGATCTTGCTACCATCAAGAAAAGAGGTCGGAGTGGTGTGCATCCTTTGGATCCCAGATCCCTGTGCTGAATCGCTCTGATCCAGAAGATGGGAAGCTGTGGCACTGGAGAACAGTGAGAAGCTGTGGCAGAGAAGTGGCAGCGAGCAGAGGTAGCAGGACCAGGACAATGGGCTTCCCAGCCCACTGAGCAAGAAAGCTGAGTGCCTTTGAGTCGGAGACCTGCTGGTGGACTGGGGTGCCTGTGAACTAGCATGAACAGGGTGGAAAGAGCTTCATAATACTCACCTGAGCAGGGCAGGGGCCAGACGAAGGCACAGATCCAAAGAAAAGTATGCTTCTGGCCATGGCTGAGAAGATGATGTCCTGATCAAAGAACTGTATCCTGAGCATCCCGGATCTTAAATTGTAACCTGTTAAACTTCTCTAATAAACCCCATGATCTTGCTTATTGTCTGTGAGTTCTGTGTGGCAGTCGTAAGAGATGATCAAATCCAGTCGAGAAAGTAGAGTGCTTCGGGGGAAGGATGGTTGATGTCAAAATTGGGGAAAAGTTTGGAAAGGTATGGCTGACCTTTGCCTCATAGAAATCAACCATGGGCAGCTGATACTGATCATCCAAAATCTCCTTCCCTCTTGTGAAGCTGAGGCTCCACCTCCACCTCCAGGACAGCACCCAAATTGGGATCTGCTCCTGCATGTTTCTGTGATGAGAAAGGGTTTTTTGTTTGTTTGTTTGTTTGTTTGTTTGTTGATATCACTGCCCTCTGGTGGGAGTGGGAGGCCCAGCCTTGCTCCTGGAGAGCTGCTGCTGGATTTGAACCGCCAAGCCAGTAGACCGCAGTCCTGCGCACAATCACTGCGCCCCCGGGGCTCGGCCGAGAAAGGTTTGAATTGGTGACCCCATCTCATAGAGCTAGGGCTTGCAAGGCTGTTAATCTTTATAGGAGCAGCCAGCCTTGACTTTCTCCATGGAGCAGCTGCTGAGCTTGACCCACTCACCTGGTAATTAGCAGGCCAATGTTTCCCCAACAAGGCCACTGGAACTATCCATGGGATTCTAGAAATGGGGAAGTCAGGACGGGATCAGGACTCAGCTTCCCATAGGAGGGGCTCCTGGGAGCAGTGGTCGCTCCGTGGTGGAGTTCCTGAATGTTGTGGTGTCGATTCCCAGCCAGTGTACTTCAGTGTGTAGACATGAACCATGTATCAGTGCAGGCTTGTGTGCTACTGCAATGTTGCTCATGTCGATCATGTTTTAGACTAAGAGAGACGAGGAAGAAAGGCCAGGCACTTGGCATCCATTTTCTGCCTCCATCTGTGTACCTTCCTATAGAGCAGCGGGTGGAAAATCACTTTTCCCAGATTCCTTTGCAATTAGCGTTCTAGATGCATTCTACGGTGTATGGAGTCACCAGGACAGCATGCCATAGGCAAGGCCATCCTAGAAAATCAAGCCTGGGAAAAGCCTCTACCCCCCACATACATACCCTCTCCCCCAGCCTGCTTCTCTCCATGGAAACCCCCCAAAAGCCAAACTCAAGGCCATTCTGGGAGCAAGGGAAGCACCGGCCTTTTGTGGCCCAACACTTCTGAAAAGGATGGGCGGCTGCCGCTGCCGCCCCCACCCCCACCCCTCCGGAAGATTCACACTGATCATTAGCATAGCAAAGGCTGCAGATAAAGAAAACAATATTTGGCTTTGTTTACTGTGGAGCTTGCCCATACTTCCTGTAGCAGAAGCTAAAAAAAGTAAGGTCTGGCCCCACTGAGATCTGAGAAGGGCTGGGCTGAGGGTCGAGTTCCAGCCTAGTGAGGGGAAGGCCCCCAAAGCTGGAAGAACTAACTAGGTGGTTGGGTGCAGCGTGAGGGAGGAGTTGAGGTGGTGGGGCAGGGAGGGGGGTGGGCGGGAGGAAGCAGAGAGAATGAGGGCCCATGAGGCTCGTTTAGAGCTCAAAGAAACCACCATGGAGATCGTTTTGACTCCGTGATGGGCACGAGGTGGAACTGCCCCTTTTCTAAGACCAGAAGAGCTCCTCTTCTCCTCTGGAAGGGCTGGTGGGTTTGAACTGTTGTCCTTACAGCGCCAAGGCAAGCCCGCTCCTCGCTCAGTGCTCTCACTGCCATCAAGTCAAGTCCCAGCACAACTGCCCCTCTTGAAGGAGGTAGAAGCCTCCTCTTTCTCCAGAATGAGAAGCCTCACCTTTCTTTCCTGGAGGCAGCTGTGCGGTGAACAGCCCAATGCTTAACCCGCGATGCCAGCGGGCCTTCTCTGGCTAGCATGCCCCAAATCTAGAGGTGGGTCTCCTGGCTCGGGGTCTCCTCTTTCTTCATCTTCTCCCAGGTGTCAGCACCGTTGGAGCCCTGCAGCAGTGTGGGTACTGAGAGGGACATGACCACTTTCTCCTCACCCCAGACTGGGCAGAACCAGAGTGCCCAGAGGCCACCGACTACACACCCCAAAGGGATGGGAGCTTCAGGCTGGTGTCCCAGGAACAAAGGAGGGCTGATACACCCTCTGAGCAGGGTGCCGTCTCTGAAAGCCTTGCTCTGGAGATAAAAACAATCTGCTATCAGGACAGGAGTGGCAAGGGCAATGGTGGGGCAGGGGTAGAATGTCTTCCACACAGGAGACCAGGGTTTGGTTCCACCACCAGCTGTCTGGGAGGGCTGGCTCAAGCGCTGCCACCCTGATGACACAAAGACCCCGGCGCAGCCCCCAGGCTAGAACAGCCTAGGGAGATTCTAAAATGGATTGTGGTGATGATGGCACGACTCTTGTTAAAATATTTAGACCATTGGATTGTATGCTAGGGGAATTACATGCCAATAAAACTGTCTGAAAAAAATAGAACTTACCCAGTACTAAAAATAAAAGGCATGGCAACAACAAAAATCAA